>VMDO01000221.1:0-48891 GCA_007922755.1 Pedetes capensis | reverse complement strand
AAAACACTTTCTTCACCTGGATTTCAGGATTTCTCACTGTCCTGAATTCTTTTTAGTTCTTCCTTTTCAGTTTCTTTTGCTGATTCCTTTTCATTTTCTCCATCTCTATCACCAATAGAGTTGCTTCGGGAGTCAATTCATTGTAACTCTTTCCTTTTCTGTATATACTCATTCCCTAGGTAATTTCTTCTGGTCCCTAGGCTTTTAAATATCTTTATTCTGAGGTCTTCCAAATTCATATTCCACTCTTGACCTCTTTCCTGAATTCACCCCTATGTATCAAATAGCCTACTTGCCACATCCAACTTGACTGTTTTAGATATCTCCCACTTAATATGCTCCAAACTGAGCTCTTGATATTTGTACTCAAACCTGTGCCTCCCATAGTCCTCTTTGTGTTAAACAGTGGTAACTCTATTCTACTTTCTCAGGTCAAACAATTTAGTAAAATTCAACTTTTCTTTTTTCTCATACTCCATATCCAGTCCATGGCCAAATTTTGTGAGCTCTGCTTTCAAAATCTATCAAGAATCTAACTGCTGTTATTAGGTGCTGTCCAGTCAGATTCAACTCAGCAACCCTGTGTACAATAGAACAAAACACTTCTTGTCACTGTGCCATGCCCGGCACTATGTCAGTGCTTCTCTGCTATTCATAGCATTTTAAATGGCTGCTTGTTTGGGAAGAGGGCTCCCAGGTCTTTCTCCCATTTTCGCACTGCTAGGGATAAAACTTAGGGCCTTGGAGTGTGTAGAGCAGCACCCTACCAACTGAGCTAAACCCCAGCCCAAGAATCTAACTGCATCTCACTATTTCCACTTGAATGCTGGTCCAAGCCATCATCATCATGTACCTTGATAATGGTAATAGCCTCCCTTCTGGTCTTTGTGCTTATGGCCGTTCAATCTGTTCTCAGCTCAGCAACCAAGATGGTTCCATTAAAATGTCAAGCCAGCCTGGCGTGGTGGCTCACGTCTATAATCCCACCAACTTGGGAGGCAGAGGCAGGAAGATCACAGGTTCAAGGACAGGAGGCAGTCTGCATAACTTAACAAGACCTTGTCTCAAGATAAAAATAAAACAATGAGCTGGGGTGCAGCCCAGTGGTAGAGCACTTGCAAAATAGGTATGAGGCCCTGTGTTCAACCCCTAAGTACCACAAAAAATAGAATTAAAAAAAATTAAATTAATTAAAAAAAACCATAAAGTCAGAGTATGGCTCTTCTGTTCTCAGAACCTTCCACTGGCTTTTTATCTCATATAAAGCACTTCTCCCTCCATATCCCTCACCTCTTTGGACTCTCATTCTTCTTCCACTCCAACTACACTGGCCTCCACATTGTTCTTCAAACTACCCAAGCATGCCCTTGTTTCAGAATTTTTGCACTTGCTATTCCCTTTGATGGAATTCATTTCTTCCAGACAGCTGCATGAGCCATTCCCTGTTCCTTTAGATCTTTAAAAAAAAACCTCATCTAACTGAGGCCTTCCCTAGTCACCCTATCCAAAGTCTCACACACACACATACACACATGGATTTCATGTTCTGGTTCCCTGCTTTTCTCAACTACCATCTAATATATATTTTAATTATTTTGTTCATTGTCTGTCACCTCTATTATAAAGTAAGTTTTGCGAAAACAGAGTTTTATCTGATTTGTTTACTGCTCTATCTCAGAACCTAGAATATCATTCTGCACCAAGTAGGCATTCAGTATATATTTATTGAACTTTCTTTTTTCTTTCTTTCTTTTCTTTTATTTGTTTTATTTTATTTGTTTGTTTGTTTGTTTGTTTGTTTATTGAGTCAAGGCCTCACTGTGCAGTCCAGGCTGGCCTGGAACTATGTAGACCAGGTTGGTCTTGAACTTGCATAGATTCTTCTGCCTCTGCCCCTTGAGTGCTGGGGTTACAGGTGTGTGCCATTATGCTTGGCTCTTGAACTTTTTTGTTGAATAAAGTCAAATATTATCATGTTATTCTTCTATTTAAAACTCTTCAATGATGCCCCGCCAACCAGAACAGGATTCTCAGCTGGGCGCAGGAGCACAAGCCTATAATTCCAGAGACTTGGGAGGCTGAGGCAGGAGGATCACAAGTTCAAGGCCAGAGACAGCATGAGTAATTTAGTGAGACCCTGACTCAAAATTAAAAATGGGCTATAGGTACAGCCCAGTGGTAGAGCACTTGCAAAGCATGTACAAGGCCCTGGGTTCAACCCTCAAGTACCACAAAAACAAACAAACAAACATGGTTCTCCAAACTTTGGATCTTAAGACTCACTTCACATTCTCAAAAATTATTAAAGACCCCGAAGATCTTTTGTTATGTGGATTATATCTATTAATAATTACCACCATAGAAATAAAAACTAAGAAAAAATTCAAATGTACATATTAATTCATTAAAATCACAATATGGGGCTAGGATTATAGCTCAGCAGTAGAGCACTTGCCCAGCCTGAGCATGGCCCTGGGTTCGATCCCCAGCCCCACACAAATAAATATACAAATAAATAACAAAATAGCAATACTAAGGCTGTTAAAACAAACCATTTTTATAAAAGCCATATTTTTCAAAATGAAAAATATTTAATAAGAAGAATGGTATTATTTTATATTTTTGAAAATCTGTTAAAATCTGGCTTAATAGAAGACAATTGTTTTTCATATCCGCTTCTGTATTGAATTTGTGATGATGTTATAAAACTTCTAGAAAACTATATAGTACTCTCATGACAGAATGAGTTAAAAAGGAAAATAACGTGTTGATATTATTATAAAACTAGTTTTGGCATTCATATACACCAGTGCCTTTGTACATACAGTTCCCTACATTCTACCAGGAAAATTGCTGCTGGTCAGTCATGGTCCATCCCACTTCCCACCATCTCTAGACATTCAGTTGTTTCCTCCTCTCTACTCCCATAATATATTCTTTTCTCCCTCTCGTACTACATATTATGTTATCTTTTTGTTATTTATATTCATATCTATCTCCCCAACTGATTCTCTTCCTACAGACAGCAACTATAATTGAATCTTTTTCATATTCCCAGCTGCTCTTGCAGTCTCTAGGACCCAAAGGATATGGAAGAAATATGTGTCAAATGAAGAAATAAGAAGACGGAGGGAAGAAAGACCTTTAGTCTTCCTTCAGTGAGTTTCAGCACTGATGAATCTCGTCATTTCTTCACAAGATTATCAATTTTAAAGTTTTTCTAACACCTGGTCAGTTGACCATATTGTTTATAAACTGAATCCCAATCATTCAAATGGTCCTTCCCAGGAAGTAGAGAAGACAGAGGACATCAGTTTCATTTTCCAAATGAGGAAAACAAGGCTCAATGAAATGAAATGACTTCCCCAAAGGCACGCTGAAGTTAGTGACAGGGCCAGGACTTGAATCCAGGTATGAGATTCTAAGTCAGGTGTTGTTTCTGTTTTATCCCACAGTCTTCATGGTCATGGGAGGCTGAGAAGTCAGACTACTGGGACTCCATTAGAGTACTACTCTGAAGCCTTCTAAATTGCTTTTGACTTCTGAACAGACTTCACACTGATCTTGGACTTTTTTTGCTGTTGCTTGTGGGTTTTTTGTTGTTGTTGTTTTGTTTTTTTCAGACAGGGTCTTTCATGGCATGCCCTAGACTTGCCTGGAACTCACTATGTAGACAAAGTAGGCCTCAAATTCACATCAAGCCCTTGCCTCTGCCTCCAAAGTGCTGGGATTACAGGCATGCACCCCCTTGCCCAGCAAGTCTTTGGACCTTCCTCTTGCTAAGGACTCTTAGAGTCTACTTTGATAAGCATCCATATACTCATATCAGCCCCTCTTACCTTATCAGTGACCTACTGCCATCCACATTCTTTATCCCTGGAAGCTGGATCATGGAAGACCACTTTAGCTGTACATCATAATTAGCAGTTCATGGGCCTTTGGCCTTCAGCATAGGAGATGGATAAGACAGAACTGCCCTTAAGAAGCTCAGCACAGTCTGTTCCCTTTCCCTCCCTGAATATACCATTTCCTCTTCCTAGGAAACACCCTTTCACAAGTCTTCCACAATGCTGTGTCCTTATCTCTGTCATAACTTATGGAACCATAATTATTTGTCTCTATCTCCCTTATGTCCAATCCATCAGATCTCAGAAGCTAAGCAGTGTCAGGCCTAGGTAGCACTTGGATGCAAAACTGCTTGGGAATGCTGGGTCCTATAGGCTTGGGGGGCCTGCAGCTGTAGCCCTGTAGCTTCTGATCCCATCAGATCTTAGAAGCTGAGCAGGGTTGAGCCTGGTTAGCACCTGGATAGGAGGCTGCCTGGGAACACCAGATACTGTAGGCTTGGGAGAAGGACCCAGCAACCCACTCCCAAAAAATCAATCCGCCATTGAAAAACCTATGAATAGCAGAGAAGCACTGACAATAGTGTTTCGCCTGTTGTACATAGGGTTGCTATGAGTCAGATACCAACTCAACAGCACCTAACAACAACAACAATAGGCTTGGGAGAAGGAATCAGCAGCCCACTTCTGAAACAACAACATCTCTGTTCTAAACTGTGAATTGGTCGATGTTCCTTACCAGTCTTCAGTCAATTTGAACCATTTGAACCCAAAGACTGCCAACTCCTCTCTCTGCTAACTCCTTTCTACCCCTTTCCTATGACACTCCACAATCTTGATGCTTTAGTCTTTTTGACTACTCTTCAGACTCTGTTTTGTTGGCTTTCCTTCTCTTAGATATCTCAAAATGAAGTCCTTGGCCTTTTGCTCTTTTCTACTTCTGTCTTTCCGCTTCAACTACCATAGTACCCAAAGAGTAACAAAATATCCTTTCCTCTCCTCTTCTGAACTCATTCCTACATCCATCTTGGTGACCTTATGATCACCCTCAATCACTGCAAGCCTAAAACAAAATTCTTTGTCACTTCCCCCAAGCCAATTCCTCCTCATGATGACTCCAATTCTGTGAAGATGCCACTGTTCATGTTCTGGATGGGACATTACCCCAGATTCCTTTCTCTCTTTCTTAGTATTCTTTGTCTCCCTCATCTCCTGCCATGCTGGAAAGAAAAATAGGTTCTGAGGTCATGAGGTCAGATTCATGAGGTCAAGTTGCTCAATCTACATAATTTATGAATCATATGAGTTTGGCAAACTTATTTGGAGTTGTTTTTTGTTTTTTATTATTATTATTATTATTATTATTATTATTATTATTTGTACTTAGGAGTTGAACTCAGGGCTTCACATATACTTTGCAAGTGCTCTACCACTGGGCTGCACCACTAGCCCACTTTTCATTTTTTATCTTGAGATAGGGTTTTGTTAAATTATGCAGGCTGCCTATGGCCTCAAACTTGCCATCCTCTCCCTACTGTTTCCTCCCTCCACCTCCCAAGGCACTGGGATTACAGGCGTGGGCACTGTGCCTGACTCATTTTTTATTTTTTATTTTGAGTCAGGGTCTCCCTAAGTTACACTGGCTGTTTCTGGCCTCAAACTTGCAATTCTCCTGCTTCAGCCTCCTGTAAACCTGGGATTACAGGTTTGTACCACTGTGCCCAGCTGGAGCCTCTATTTTATTTTATCCCAAATTGGGAGTAGTAATAGCACCTGTTTCATAGGGTTTATCTATGAGGATTGTTGTTGTTGTTGTTAGGTGCCGTCGAGTCAATATCCGACTCATAGAGACCCTCATAGGGTTTTCAATGGCTGATTGTTTTGGGATTGCCTTAGGGAGTGGATTGCCAGGCCCTTCTCCCATTTTTGCAGTGCTGGGAATCGAACTCAGGACCTCAGAGACTACAGTGCAGCACTCTACCAACTGAGCTAAATCCCAGCCCCTATGAGGATTAGATGAGATATAATTCAGTAAAGTGCTTAGGCATTTAATAAACAGTAATTATTATTATGACCATTATGTTCTTATATCGAGACTATTACAGTAGTCTCCCAATTCATCTCTCTACCTCCTCTGGCCATTATTCTTTATCCTGCAAGGGGAACTAATATGGAATATCTAATGAGTGCCAAAGAGCAATTTATACAATAATATTGGTCCCATTTTATAAAAGTGGAACAAACCAGAGCAGGGCATGGTGGTGCACACCTGTAATCTCAGCACTTGGGAGGCAGAGGCAGGGGGATTGCGAGTTCAGGGCCAGAAGCAGCCTGCATAACTTAGCAAGATGCTCTCTCAAAATAAAATGAAAAATAAAAAAATGGGCTAGGGGTGCAGCCCTGTGGTAGAGCACTTGTAAAGCATGTGCAAGGCCCTGGGTTCAACCCCCATGTACTGCAAAACAACAACAACAAAAAAAAAAAAAAAACCAGAAATATGGAACAAGCTAAGATTTAAACATAGGTTTGACTCCAATGCTTGTGCCCCTTCCATACCTCTGAATGACATAAAATATCATGTTTTAAATCCTATGCAAGATAAACTTCAAACCACTTGCTTCAGAATATAACCAAGATTCATTACCCTAGCATTCACTATATTGTACTATTTCCCTCAATTCCCAAAACTTTTCTATAGGAATCATATTCTAGAGAAACCAAGCTACCATGACCAACCACACCTTGTACACCCCCAACTTCTCTCTACTCCCCCTTTTCTTTTTCTTCTTGGTTTGCTTTTTGTGACAAGGTCTCCCCGTATTGCCTTGAACACAAAATTCTGCCTCAACTTCCAAGTGCTGGGATTATAGGCATGCACTACACCTGGATACCTTGTTTAATTATAGCCTTTCCATCAGAGCCTAGCTAGATCCCAGCCACCTCCCTAATACCTTTCTTGAGTACCCCAGGCTCTCACCAGCTCTCCCTTGACCCCTGGAACACTGGCCTGAATCCTTTTTGACATTTGCTGTCCTGTTTTCCTTTGCATTTATGTTTTCTCTACATATACCTCAGAAAGTGGCCCTTGTTTGTTTGTTGTTTAGTATCCTAAATAGCCCAGAGATCTACATATAGAAAGTGCACAATAAATACAGGTTGTTTGGAATGAAAAGTGATCCTCCCACCTGGGGGAAGAAGTGACAGGATAAGCTTCACATCGTTGTTGTTAGGTGCCGTGGAGTGGGGTCCGACTCATAGTGACCCTGTGTACAACTCAATGAAACACTCCCCGACACTGTGCTGTGCATATGATCTTCTTTATGTTTAAACCCATTGTTGCAGCCACTGTGTCAATCTGTCTAATTGAGGATCTTCCTTTTTGTGTGTGTGGACTCCTCACTCTCCTAAAAATGATGTCCTTCTCCACGGATTGGTCCCTCCTGACAACACGTCCAAAACACCTAAGATGCACTCTAGCCATCCTTGCTTCCAAGGAGCACTCTGGTTGCTTCACCTTTACTTCATTTAATGCTTCTTAAGGTTGCCCACCTTTAAACTCTGCTCAGGTTTGTTGTTTGTTTGTTTGTTTGTTTTCAGCTTCTCAACGTCCACTGCCCTGGGCAGTCCCTCAGACCCCCTTCTCCGGGGCCATTTCTTTAGCTCATTCTCCTCCAACCCAGCTCTTCCCCCAAGGCTGCTCCTCTGTCCCCTCCCCCACGCTGTCTCTCAGACCCCTCACCTCCAGTGTCACCCCTCAGACTCTCTCCGCAAGGCTAGCCCTGGACCTCAGACCCCGACCCCAGCTGCCCTCCCCGGAGCCAGGATTATCGATCTAGCCTCCTCTCCCTCCCTCAGGGTTGCCCCCACACCTCCTCCTCCGGTTCCCGGGTTTGGATTCTGCCCCGAGAACTGTTCTTTTAGTCTCCACGACCTCCTCCTCCAGCGCCGCTGCTCGGCCCCTGCCCAGGCTGCAGCCCGGAGCCGCCGCCCCTCAGGTCCGGCCCGGGCGCTGCCCCCGCGCCCCCGGCCGCCCTCCGCCGGGGCGGGGCGCGCGGAGGCGGGGGCGCGCTGGCGGCCGAGGCGGCGGCGGCGGCGGAGGCAGTCGGGCCGGGCGCGTGTCCGCGGCGCCGTGACTCGGCGGCTCCGCAGCGGCTGCAGCGGGAGGACCCGGCCGGAGCCGCCGCCGCCGCCGCCATCGCAGCCGGGCGGCCGGGCCCCGCCGCCGGGATGCCGAGGAGCCGGGGCGGCCGCGCCGCGCGGGGGCCGCCGCCGCCGCCGGGCCAGGCCCCGCGCTGGAGCCCCTGGCGGGCCCCCGGGCGGCTGCTGCTGCTGCTGCCCGCGCTTTGCTGCCTCCCGGGCGCTGCGCGGGCGGCGGCAGGGCCCGGAGACCGGGCGGCGGTGGCGGCGGCGCGGGCGGCCAAGGCGGAGGCGCCCTTCGCCGGGCAGGTGGGGCTGGCGCGCGGGGCGCGGGTGCGGGCTGGGGCCTCCGGGCAGGGCAGGGCAGGGCAGGGGGCGGCACCGGGCCAGGCCTGGCCGCGGCGTGGCCCCAGCTGCCGGGAGCGCGGAGGCGGCGCGTCGGGGGTCAGCGCCTGGGATTCGGGCCCGCGGCCCAGGCGGGAGCCGCGGAGGGCCGGGCCGAGGCCGCCGGGCTGGGTGCCGTTCAGCACCGCGGACAGGGGCAGCGGTCAGGGGCGGAGCAGAGGGTCGATTGTTGTGGTGGCGGTGGGGTGTGTGGCCTGCATGACTATGTGTGAGGGAAACCGTACAACGCCTCAGAGTAAATAGTAAGCGCAGCCAGTCTGTTGTGGGTTGGGAGAAGCAGCCGAGGATGTTCAGGCTGGAGAAGGGGGAGGGGGAGGGCGGAGGAAGGACTCGATCACTGTTTTCGTGTCTGAAGGGCTGTCAGGAGCAGGCAGGATAGACCTGCTCGGCGTGGCCCCACGGGGCAGAACTGAGGCCAGCAGTGGGGATGGGGGTTGCAAGGAAGCACATTTCGGCTGAATATAGAAAGAAGTTTGTAACAACCGGAGCAGCATAGCCAGTTTTGGAGGAGGCAGCTGCTCATCACTGGCATGTGCAAGCAAAATCTCTAAGAGGAGATTGGATGGATGCATGCATAATGTCTGCATGGATACATGTATTATGAAAAGCAATGCCAGCTAGCATTTACTGAACACTATGGGCCAGGCCTGGTGCTGTGTTTTATGTGACTTAGGTCATTTACTCTGCATAAGTACTCTATGAGATAGTTGCAATTATTATCCCCATTTTACAGATGAAGATATAGACTCAGAGAGTTCAAGTAATTTGCCCAAGGTCACACAACTAGTGAGTGATGGAAGGGATTTTAACCAGGCAGGCTGATTCTAGTCTTCTCATATTTAACCATGACAATATTCTATACCATATGAATGGGACGATGTTAGACTAAGCAATTTCTCTGATCTCTTCCAACCTAGAGGTCTGCAATTCTAATAAACAATTTTGAGAGAGCTGTATCTTATTGGGGAAAATTAGTGATTGCCTGAATTATCCTAAGAGAAGAGGTGAATTTGTTGAAATAGGCAGTCTGTACAGAAGAATCTACAAGAACAGTAATTTGTATTTGGGCATGGGATGCAAAGATTCCCTGAAGCTTTGTAAAAAAGAAAAAAAATGTGTTTATATGCAAACATTGTCTTTCTAGGAGAGAATCCCTAGATTTCTTCAGTTTCCAAAAAAAATTTAGGATGTGTAGAAGAATCTTCAGTCCAAGATAATCGTCATCCTCCAAAGATCTTATAATTATTCATTGACTTTTAGTGAAAACTTTCCCTAACTTGTTTGTGTTTTTAGCTTTTCATATGTGAAAGTAGTTTGTTTCATGAGTTTACAAACTAGAAAATGTAGGATTCTCTCAAACTTCCTGAGTCCATGAGGTGAAGTAGAAAGACCCTGGTTTAGGATTTGGGAGGCCTGGGCTCTAATCTGGCCCCTAGTGGTTTCTGTGACCTTGAGCCATTTTCTTACCCTCTCTAGGTTTGAATCTCACCATCTCTAACACAAAGAGATAGGACTGGATGATCTCAACTGTGAAACCTTTTTATTTCTATGCTGTTTCAAGCATTAAGAGGAGGAGATTTGCTGAAATATGTCAGGATTTGTAGAGAAGGTTATGTTTACCCAGTGCTTATCCTTACCAATTTTACAGGCTTTGATTATTCCTCCTCTTTTAGCCTTTTTGTTTTCAAACTTAAGTTTTCCCATTATGACAGGCCATCCCTAGAGTAGCCACAGTCATTTGAGATGCCCGTTTTGGATATTTTGGGGCCCTAATTTTCAACCTGGCCATTGTCACCAGATATAGGACCCTATGGTTTTGCATAAGGAAAAGATGATTTCTTCTTTGGTTTCCAGATCCTGTCCTGCTTCCACCTGTCCCTTTGTCACCTACCCTGACCTCAACATATTAGGCCACTGCCTTTAGGAAACAATCTGCAAGAGCTCCCTGATTCCTTTGCTGGGTCAAAACTGATAACCTGGAACACAGCACTCTACATGTGGATTATTTTTATCAGAGAACATTCATTGCCTCACATTTCCTCACACTGATGTTCAGTTTCATTCTGCACCCCACTTGCTCTCTCTCTTCCTCCCCACCCTCTCGTTTGGCATAACACTTCCCTAACTGAAAAGGGCTTAATAGGATCTGCAGTCCTGAAATTTTCACTTTGCTCTACTTCTTCTGGATCACTTATAAAATATTTAAGCCCGACAGGTCCCAGCATGATCTCTTGGGGCCCCTTGCACTCCTAATATCCTTTCATTCAGATAAGTGATCATTTATTTCCCTCTGATGTTCCTTTCTCTGAGTGAGTTCTCAGGCCTTGATGAAAACATGACCATTCATTCCATTCCACTTAAATGTCTAAGATATTGTCCAATAGTTTCTGAAAGATAAATTATTTCCACTGCTTTTCTCAACAATTCACGCCTAATTATCCCTTCATTGAACAATAGTGGATTTCATGATTGAAACCTTATAGAAATATTACAGCCAGTAGACAATTTTGCTTGCTCTTGTTTCTCTCTTTAAGGTCCCTGGAGTCTGATCCCATCCAGCCTCCCCATTAGCAGGCTATCTTACCCATTGCTCGTCGATAATGCATCCTGACTCTAGACAAGCTTGTTTCTGTGCTATCCTAAGACAAGCTACCCAAGTTTCCCTGCATATGGTTATGTGTTGTTCACTACTTACACCCCCACCCATTCATCTGAAACCTTTCCTTCCCAGGAAACTTCTCTAGGCATAATTCTCACTTCTCTAGGCATAATTTCTCTCTCTCTCTTTGGGGGAACATTTTGAGGCAGCACTAGCCAGTGGGTCATTTAATTTTTTAAAATACTTAAATGTTATTTGGAGAGACAAAGGTTGTGGTTTTTAGGTAAGTCCTGCTTCAGTCAAAATGTCTTACATTTTTAGATTCTAACAATCCCTAATCCCTAATGTTTACTAGTAAGTGTTCAGTGAGCATTCAATGATTCCACTCTTTATACTTGATGCTCAGAAGTTACATAGAAATGAAGTAGGTAATCATGAGCATACAGGTCTTAAGGTCCCTTCTAAAACCCTTCTTAGAGGCCAGGCATAGTGGTGCACACATGTAATCCCAGTGACTTGAGAAGCAGAGGTAGGAAGATGGAAAGGTCATGGCCAGAGGTAGTTTGCATAGCTTAGTGAGACCTTGTCTAAAAACTAAAAATAAAATATTGGCTAGAGGTGCATCCGGTATTAAATCTCTTGCAAAGTATCTGCGAGGCCCTGGGTTCAACTCTGATGTAAAAAAAAAAAAAAAAAAAAAAAAATCTTCTCAGGAATAGGACTCAACTCATTGCACTTCCTTTGGTGGAAAAAGACCCTATTCATTTGGGCAGTGATTCTAACTCTTTAGGTAAGATGTCATCCAATGATAGTGACATGCAATAGAGAGGAATTGAGAGGTAGCCATTATCTTAGCAATCACCAAGGAAGCACATAGTAACATTTAAGAGAGAGTTCTTGAATTGTCTTAAATGAGTCACCTAAAGGGACAAATGTTGATGGTAGGTGATTCAGAACCAGAACTTTTCCCTGGTCTGCTGACTTCTAAACTGAAAACATTTTTCACTGTCTTTGGGGTTTGACTTCATATCTCTCATCTGTCATTATCAAGTCCCCTGAATTAATTCAGTCTGTTTTCTCTTGCTTTCTTCAGTGCTTCTTTTGTGTTTTGCACATAGAAGAAGGTCTTACAAATTCTCTAATTGGCTCCCTGCCTTTGATTTATTTAAAATATCCGTTTCTCTTATTATTAGCTGGGGATAATTCCCCTCAAACATTTTTTCCTTCCTAGCTTCCTGTCTGATTCTGAGGAAGGTCAGAACAGGCAAAAAGAGATAAACAAGTCAGCCGAGGCCACATGAGTAACAGAATGTGGCTCCTAGACCCAGGCCATGGTGGAGTCCTGCCCTCAAGACTGGTTTTGAGTGACTTATTCTGGGCAGATGGAGAATATTCTTTGGTTTGTACCTCTAGTCAAGGAAGGTTAGAGCCCCAAATGAGTCTGGGCGTGGGATAGGCCCATTAAGAAGTACTAACATACACCCAAGCCCCATAATTCTTTAAATGGGATCACAGCCTCCAGGATATCTTTATTCTTGTCTGGAAAAAAAAGTTCTCACTTTTAGGAAGTTCTTCCTTCTACATAAGCTAAATCTGTTCTGCTGTTCTCTCATTATTACTGTGGGTTTTCCTCTTACTTTAATAGCCCCTTGTATCTGTAAGATGCTTTGCCCTTTCCAGATGCTTCCATTTGTGTGTGGTCCTGGCAGCAACTCCATGAAGTAGACAGGGAAGGTGTCCTCATTTTATGGGCGGGTAAACTGAGACTCAGGAAGGTGATGTGACTTCCCTCACACCTTGTCTCAGGACGCAAACATAGCTAATAAGCAGTAAAGTGAAGACCAGAAGCTGGATTTTCTGTCCTTGAGCTCAGTACTTTTCCTTCTACACAAAACTGTCCTGCTCTGGATTATTGGAAAAGCCATTTAGCCAGTCTTTTCCACTTTCAAGTATGTTCCACTCCAATCGTTGAAAGGATAGCTTTAGAACTAATAAAAGTTACAATTATATCAAACAGCATAATCTTGGGAAATGCCTAACCTTGTGATATGCAATCATTTCATAAACTGAGGCCATAATCTCCTCAGCACTCAGGACAGTGCCCAATACCAGGACTTGTGACAAATATTTTAAAATCAATTTTATCTATGTTCCCCCACCAACTTCTCAGAATAGTGTTTGGCATACAAAAGTCAATATTTATTTTTCTTTTTTGAGATAGGGTCTTGTTATGTAGCCCAGGGTATCCTATCCTAGAGCTCACTATATAGACCAGGCTGGCCTTGAACTCACGTGGATCCTCCTGCCTCAGCCTTCCAAGTGCTGGGATTACAGGCATGCACCACCATACCCAGCTCAAAAAGTCAATGCCTTTTTCTAAGAATAAATGAATGCATAATAGATATAATATAAATAGAGCTGTCTATGGTAGCACATACCTATAATCCCAATATTCAGGAGGCTGAGGCAGGAGGGTCAACATGAGTTTGAGGCCAACCTGGGCTATGTAGTGAGTTCAAACCCAGGACACATACTGAGACACTATCTCAAAAAAAGGGGAAAAAAGACTTAGAAGTATAAATAAAGTGTAGGGAAGCCCTGAAGAGGGAGGGAAGTGAGAGTCTACAGCTGAGTTTGAGGCAGAGATTGCTTCAGAGATGAACCTTTGCAGAAGGATGGAGAGTGTTGAGAAGGCAGTCCAGACAGAGGGCTCTGCACAAGTTCATGACATGCTTAAGAAAGAGTGGATAATTGGATGTGCCTGGAGCATCAAGTTGCTTGCCATCTCTAGTAAGAGTATGTAGGGAGAAGAGGCTGGAAAGGGAGGCTAATAGCAGATTGTGAAATTGGCTTTTGTCCAAAGGCTGAGGGGAGTTATGAAAGGTTTCTGAGCAGAGAAGTGACCTGCTCAGAGCCATGTTGAGGAGGCAGAGGGCCTGGGCTGGCTTGCTCCTGAGCTGTTTTGTGTGCTAGTTCTTGTAGATGTTTTCAGCTTTCTTAGCACACCTTAGGCCTGAGTGCCCAATGTAAGAAATGGCATATGGATAAAAGTGTGCACCCTAGCTCTGCCCCTTCCTCATTGAGAAGTTTTGCTTTTTCATTTGTTTTCCAGTGCTGGAGACTGAACCCCAGGGCCTTGTGCTTGGTGCCTGCTAGGCAAGTGCTCTACCACTAAGCTATACCCCCAGCCCCTGCTGAGAGGTTTTGGAACCAATCGTTTGGTTTCTTTGGACTGCAGGATTGATTCCATTCAAGTCTTTCATGAGTTTTACTTCATCATTGCAACAAGCATTGTTTTAAAAGACAACTTTGATCTTGACTTTAATGATATATGTTGTTCTTGGGTGCCATCTAGTTGAGTCCAGCTTGGCTTCTAGTGACCCTCATAAGGTTTTCAATGGCTGATTGTTTTGGGATTGTTTTGGGGAGTGGGCTGCCACATCTTTCTCCCATGCCGGGGATCGAACCAGGTCCTCAGAAGTGTGGAGCAGCGCTCTATCAACTGAGCTAAATTCCAGCCCTGAATGATATATAGGATAATAGCAAAGTTTTATATATGTTTAAATATACACATATGACTTTGTATATATGTATATGAGTGTGTACCATTTCCCCAAAGGCTGTACATGTTGTTATAATGAAGTGGAGAAAATACTATTAAACTTTTGTTAATAATAAGCTTAAAACTCAATTCTAACCCACATATAGGTGCCCCAAAAGCAGGAGCCCTCTTTCATCTCTTTCTCTCCTTACCTCAAAATCATCACTAAGCTCCAGCAATCCCACTTACTAAACAGATTTTCACTGTGTCTGTTTCTCTCCCCTCCACAGCCTCCATCTTTGACTAAACTTTTGTCATCTCTTATCTTGACTTCAGAAACTTCCCCCCGATCAGCTCTCTCACACTTTCATCCTCCCTTATAAGGCATCTGAGGGATTTTTTGCCTGTACATTTGTTTGTTTGCTTGTTTATTGAGATAGGGTCTCACTATGTAGCCCAGGCTAGCCTTGAACTCTCAATCCTCCTGCCTCAGCCTCCCAAGGGCTGGGATTACAAGTGTGTGCCACCATGTCCAGCTGCATGAGATCTTTAATGATAACAGAATTTTTAAAATATCAAAAATCTGATCATGTTATTCTCACCCTCGTCTTGCTTAAAATGGCTTTTAGAACAAAGGATAAACTATTACTAAACTCCTGGCAATAGCACCCAGCACCCACCAGGCTGCTTCATGTGGCCTACAAGACCCTGCCTCATCGAGTCCCCCTTTCACTATCTGGCTTTTTTTCCACCCACTTTCCTCACTGGTCACTAGACTCCAACCATGCTGCCCTTCCCTCTCTTCTTCTAATAGGCAGGCTCCTTCCCTTTCAGGAATTCAGTAGAATATTTTTTCTCCTGGAATGCTCATTCTTCAGGTTTCACCTAGCCTCTTCTATTCATTCACAGGTTTCAGCCAAGATGTCACATCCTCAGGGAGGCCAGCCCTGGCATCATAGCCTATGACTCCTGTCAAACACTTTTATAGCACCTTGCCCTTTCCTTTCATTCCACTTACCACAGTTGCAAAGAAATGTTTAATATTTCTATATCTCTCTCCCACACCATGCTCTAAGCTCCGTGAGGAAAAGTTCAGTGGCACAACAGGTAGGCCAAGCCTTCTTTATCATGTTGTATGAACTATGCTGTAAATGAGGGAAGTGATCATGTCGTTGGGAGCACAGAGGAAATCCATTTAACCCGGGAGAGACAGCCCTCCCCATAGAGTGGCATTCAAAGTATATTTTGAAGGATAGCCAATAGTGATCAGGAGGAGGCCAGAGTATATGTGAGAAGGGTTTTGTAGGGAGAGAGAATGAAATAAAGGCACAGAGGCAGAATCTGCAGGATGTGTTCATGCAGTACCATAGGTCAGAAGAGCGAGTGTGAGGAGTTTGGTGTGGGCAAGAAGGGCTTGAACCTTGTTAAGGGCTGGGCTAAGGAACTTGGACTTTGCAGCTGGCAATGAGGAGCTAGATCATTCCACACTCAATCCACCTAAGCTAAAACAATGGAAACATATAATTACTTAGAGGTTATCTAGTTTACCCATCTTTCCATTACAGTTAAGAAACTGAGGCTTAACCCCTGGTCTTTGTCTTCCTTTTTCTCCTCTCTTAGCTCATCAGTAAGTTGAGCCCCAGAAGACAGGAGGGCACTGGAAAGAGGGAGGAAGACTAAGGCTCCTCCCTACTTGGAGTGAATGAGAGCATGGTCACACACTAGAAAACTCGGATATCCCAGTGCTGACCCAAAACCCCAAATGTGCTACCTCTCCGGGTCTGGTGATTGTCTGGCTTGTGGTGGCCTCCTGGGAGTGGGCCAAGGACATCGTGCAGAGCGCCAGGGAATTCCCGCTAGTGCACTTACCACCCACTCAAGAGCTGATGGCAGCCAACAGGCAATGCTGCACTATTAAGGTGTTTGTCAAGAAGCTAAGCTGGGCATTGTGGGCGATCCTGAGGGCCCTTTTTAGACTGGCTGGAAGTGAAGAAGTAGAAGAAGGGAAAAAAAATCAGCATTTGGAAGCAACCCAGAGTTACTGTGGGGGGTGCAGCATGACAGAAAAACCCTCCCTGGTAGGCAGGGATGTCAGGCTCCATTTCTGGCTCACCTACCAATTTGCTCTATGATTTTGAATAAGTCATTTCTCCTCCCTGAGTCTTATTTTTCTTTTCTGCAAAATGAGCATGTTAAATCACATAATCTCTAGGTATTATTGACAAATGCATTTCCTAGAATCCTGAATTGTTATGCTTTTGATATGAAATTTTAAAAGCAGTCATAACTCAGGTGGGCCAGCAGCAAGGCTGGGACCTTGATTGTAGGGGTAGAAGGGAAAGAAAGGTTTTTAGTGGGATAGGGGTGGGAAGGAAGTGACTCAGTGACAGGGCCGATCTTGGAGTTGTCATCAAAGTGACTGGTGATTTGGTCTGACAGCAATGATCAAAAATGGCGGTCAATCAATTGCTGACAACTGTAGGAACAAGCACATTGTGACCACACTTCTTATGTGCTAGAATCAGTTAAATTCTTTATGTGTACATATTAGTTTCCTATTGTTGCTGTACCTGCAGCTATAACACCATGGCATCCCATCCCGTCAGATCTTGGAAGCTAAACAGGGTCAAACCTGGTTAGTCCTTGGATGGGAGACCACCTGGGACACCAGGTGGTGTAGGCTTGGGAGAAGGACCCAGCAACCCACTCCCCAAAAGCAATCAGCCATTGAAAACCCTATAAATAGCAGAGAAACATGACAATAGTGTTTCACCTGTTGTACATAGGGTCACTATGAGTCAAACACCGAGTTGATGGCACCTAACAACAACAACAACAACATTGTTGCTATTACAAATTACCACAAACTTAGTGTATTAAAACAGTGCAGCTAAGGGTGGGCTCAGTGGTAGAATTGGTTGCCTCACATGCACAAGGCCCTGGGCTCAACTCCCAGCAGTGCATAGAACACCAAAAGTACAAATTTATCTTGGATTTCTGGAGATCAAATATCCAAAATTGGTATTTTTTTTATTCTTTCAGTACTTGGGGGTTGAACAGGGCCTCCTGCATGCTAGGCTAGTGCTCTACCACTAAGCTGCACATGTAGCCCCCTTTTCAATTTTTTATTTTGGGTCAGAGTCTCACTAAATTGGCCAGGCTGCTTTTAGCCTCTAATCTCCGATCTTCCTGCTTCAGCCTCCTGAGTCACTGGGATTACAGGCCTGCACCACAGCACCTAGCTCTAAAATGTGTCTTATGGGACTAAAATCAAGGTGTGGGCAGGGTTTGGTTCCTTCTGGAACCTCTAAGGGAGAACCTCTTCCTTACCTTTTCCAGTTTCTTGAGACTGTCCTCATTTCTTTGCTTGGGAACCCCTGCTCTGTCATCACATCATCTCTTTGACCTTTCTGCCTCCCTCTTATAAATACTCTTGTGATTCCATTAAACCCACGTGGATACCCCAGAATAATCACCCCATCTGAAGATCCTAACTTAATCCCATCTGTGGAGTCCTTTTTTCCCTGTAAAGTAACATATCCACATGCTTTGGGGATTAGGGTGCAAACATCTCTGAAGGGCCATTCTTTTACCTACACAGTGCTCCACCTCAGAGTCTTCCTAAGAACCTTCCTATTATCATCCTCTATTTAACAGATGAGGAATATGATGCTAAGTGAAGTTAGGTCATTTGCCCAGAGACACTCAGCTAGAAAGATAAAAGGCAGTATTTAGTACATGACAGTATCTAGATCCCAAGTGACCTTGTCTTTTCAGATAGGACCCTATCCGGCTTTCAGGTCTAACTCTCTGGAAGGGGCTGTCTGAGAACCAATCAGGGAATCTGAGACTCTGAGACAGATTGGGTCACTAGCAATCTCAGTTTAAGACCTGAATGCCAGAGTGGGAAACTGAGACAAAAGTCCAGTAGTAAGGACAAAGTTAATGTAGCAATGGGTGGAGAAGGATGATCTTCGGCCACCCTTCATGCTGGTGTGCAGCCATACAATGGACTCTCATGTCATGTTGGGCTTGAAGCTGATGAGGGGCCATTTGCCAAAATTAGGGTTGGCCAAAGACATGGATAGGCGAGGAGAAGGCTTTTCTGAATGGGTAGCATATGTCCTGCCTTAGTAAATTATGGATGATGCTGAACATAACACATCCATTGCTTCGCGATTTTGCCAGGGCCTGTGCTACATGTTGAGGTTACAGTGATGTGGAGGACAGACCATAATCCCTGCCCTTATTATGGTCAAGAGGAGACAGGTAACTCTCTTGTGATGACAAGGAGAAGAATGAGCTGCTGACAAGGGCTGGAGGAGGAGCTCCTAATGTTGATTTAAGGGATCAAGGAAGGTTTCTCCCAAGAAAGAGAGAGGGGAGAGTGTTCTAGCCAGAAGGAGCAATTTATGTAAGGGTCTGGAAGAATTGGAACACTCTGGAACCCAGAATAGTGGGCCGGCAACAGTACAAAGAGGCTGCAGGGAGAGTCAGGGGCCAAATCATGAAGGCTCTTGACTAAAGAAATGGAAAGCCCTTGACATCCTTGAATTACTTTGCGGGTATACACGTTTACTTTCCCTCTTCCTGGAACAGTCTTTTCCTAGTAGCGACATGGCCCACTCCCTCACCTTCTTCAGGTCTCTCGCTGAAATGTCAGAGGCCTCTCTGGCCACCATCTACAAAATAGCTGTCCCACCAGTCTCTGTCTCCTGAGGCTGCTTTATTCCTCATGGTACTTATTAGCACATGGTTCTCCCACTAGACAGCTACTAGAAAGTAACTAGAATGTTTTGTTCACTAGGATAGACCCAGCCTGCAGTGCCTGGTCGATAGAAGATCCTCAGTAAATATTTATTGAATGAATGAATGGGCAGAAACAAGCCAATTTGACGTTTAGGAGGTAGAACCAGTAGTTCTTTGGTAAATGCTGGATGTGGGCAGTGAAAGAGAGGGAGGAGTCCTGGGAGGCTTCTAGTCTGGATAACTGAATAGGTGACAGTGCCACATTCTGATGCCAGAACCACAGCACAAGAGTAGTAGGATCACTATGATCTGAGACAGGACAGTGCACCTTAGGAGTGTAAGAAATAGAAGTCCTAGTCAGGTATGGTGGTGCATGCCTGTAATCCCAGCACTCAGGAAGCTGAGGCAGGAGGATTGACACAAGTTCAAGGCCAGCCTGGTCTACACAGAGAAGTCCAAGCCAGGCTTAGCTACACAGTGAAACCTTGTGTCAAAAATAAATAAATAAATAAATAAATAAATAAATAAATAAATAAAATAAAGGAAGAAGAAGAAGAAGAAGAAGAAGAAGAAGAAGAAGAAGAAGAAGAAGAAGAAGAAGTAGAAGAAGAAACAAACAAACAAATAGGAAATCCCAGGAAAAGAAAGGATTGCCTGTCTAGTAGTCTGACAGAGTATAATGTCTGGATCCTCCTGCTTAATAGCTTTGTGGCTCTGTGTAATCATTTAATCTGTCTAAACCTCAGTTTCCTCATCTGAAAATTGGGGATCATCATTCCTACTTCATGGGTTTGTTGCATCCTCGTGTGCTTAGCTCCATGCCAGCTACATAGTTGTTGTTGTTGTTGTTGTTAGATGCCGTTGAGTCAGTATCCGACTCATAGAGACCCTCATAGGGGTTTTCAATGGCTGTTTTTGGGATTGCCTTGGGAGTGGATTGCCAGGCCCTTCTCCCATTTTTGCGGTGCTGAGAATCGAACTCAGGACCTCAGTGACTGCAGCGCAGTGCTCTACCAACTGAGCTAAATCCCAGCCCAGCTACATAGTAGACACTCTAATAATAGCAGTTATGGTCACTGTTACTGCAATTAGAATCTATCCGGCTGCTAAAACGTTATTTCTTATAATCAAGATCTACGTCCTGTGACCACTCATTCTGGTCTTAGTTCTGCTATCTGTACCAACAACAGATCTCTTTTATGTCCATGCTCTCCTTCATGCAGTCCTCCTTCCTCCTGCCTAAACCTCCCTCATCTGTCTTTGCAGGATACAGATCCTGGTTCCCTTGCTCTCCTGGCCGGTCTCCCTTAATCAAGCTCCAGTTTGTCACTGTCCCTCCACAGATAGACCTCTAGAATAGGACTTGAAATTCCTATGTATTGTTGAGGCCAATGCCTTATCCTCATTGCTCATATCATCGCCTAGATTATGACCTCACTTCCCCAAACTCTTTGATCAGGGTGTTTAATTCCTTCTTCCTTGCTCTAGCCCATGCTTCCAAATTTGATACCTTATTGTCTAGTCCTTCTTTGTAGACTTCACTTCTGGCCTTTCTGGCCATGCCACCTCACCCCTTCATTTCTGATCAAGCACCTGATCCAGATCATTTTCCTCACTCCTTCTCTAGGCCGTACAGTGTAGTTTAGATGGGTTGCTCCCCAAATGCTCCTAGGGACCAACTGTTGTAACGGATCCAGCTTTCTTCTCTTCCCCTTGCCCATCTGTTTTCCAAATACACTCCTCAGCACCACCAGTGATCTGCTTTTTCCCACCCCCATTGCCACTTCTAATCTCACTGCTGCCTCTGCTGTCTCTCTTCCTTCTTAGGTCCACAGTTTATTCTCTCGTTTCCTCTGCTCTCTTCTTTCCCTGCTACTACTGAAAATCTCAGCTTTGACTTCTCCAGGACCAAAATTCCCACCTCCTGTCCTGAGGACCAATTGCACCATTTTGTCTATGCTTTTGACATCCTTGGTTTGGCCCAGCTATTTCAGTCCCTGCTGCATTCTGCAATTCTTCTCACTTTTCCCTGGGTTTACACTTCTTTCAGTGCTTAGAGGGTGACAGACATTAGAGTTGGTTAACTGAGCTGTAAAGGTTAGACTTCTGATGCAGCCGGTGATTGATTAATGAAGCCAGGTGCAAAAAAGATGAAAGATAGGTCATTCTGTTTAAAACTGAATGAGACTTTCTTCTTTACTGGAGTTTTACCTTTTTTTCAAATGGAACAATGGAGCCTATTGCCTCATCAGGCAAGGAAGTCAAACCACAATAGATTGGATTTCAGCAAATGTTCTTTTCAGCCTCTAATAGATACCAGGAATTATGTTTGGTGCTTTCATTTGTATTACTCATTACCTTCCCAAGATGAAATCCTTTTCCTTGATACCCAGATAGGGCCTCCCAAACCGACTGTTCCTTCATTCATTTATTCATTCATGAACTCAGTGACTATTTATTGTGTCAGACACTGTGATAAATTCTGGAGCAGACACCAAGAAAAAAGACACAATCTCTGTTCTCCCAGGAACTCAATCTAGTTGGAGAAAACAGATCAATGAAAAGGTATGATACGTTGTAGCAGCTGCATTTAGAGTAGTATGTACACAGCACCCCAAGAATAGAGAAGGATACCCTTAGCTCTGCCAGGGAGAGTAAGGGAAGGTTTAACAAAGAAGATGACATTTTAGCTAGGCCTTGAAGGATGAGTACGAGTTTGCTATAATGCATAATGAAAATGGGCTTTGTAGGTAGCAGGAAGAGCATGAAAGTGTGAAAGGGCAGGGGAATGTGTGGAAATTGGTACATATGGGGTGTAGAATACTTGCTTCAACATCAGGGGCTTCTGCCCAGAGAAGACACAGGATTGCCTGAGTCACACAGCAAGTGTCAGAAATGGGCAAATAGAGGATGCTAGAGTTGTCTGGTCCTTGATCCATTCCTTATTCCTTAGCTTTCTACCCTCTCCCTCTCTCTTTCTCTCTCTCTCTCTCTCTCTCTCTCTCTCTCTCCCCCCCCCCCAACTAATCTCAGTGACCATTCCTGGCTTAGATCTTAGATTCTGTCATTTGACCAGCCCCTCCGACTCCCATTTCCCTCTTAGGGGTCTTCCTCAGTGACCCGGAGAGGCAAGCAGAGCCCAGAGAAAGCACGAGTTCTCTCCCCTTGCCCACTGTGTGTCTGAGCCATTCCAGCGTTTCGTCCTGACCCAGACATTGGCATAGTTCTTAATTCCTGGCTCCTGACTGCCCTTCATACTGGATCCTGACTGACTCTGAGGTGCTCCTTGCTCATGTATCCCAGGAGAGGAGCTGAGTGACCAGGTTGCCAGCCCTTTACTGAGAAGGAACTGCTTTTAATTCCCCCAAAGCCTTAGAAAGCTGATGTAGGTTTATGCCAAAGGTTCCCTGCCCCTCATCTCCTACCATAGGCAGCAGCGAGGGCAGGAGGGGAAAGGATTCTTAAATTCCATGCTAACTTAGAAGCAAGTGCTCAAAAAATCCTTGGTTGGCTGACCTGCCTGTCAGCACTATCTGTCCAAAGACCCCTTGCCATTTCCAAAATACTTTCATTCAAATTAGTCAGACTTTTAGAGAATTAATAAGTCGGTTAACAGGGAAAAATTGGATATGTTTTAGAGTGGTACCACACCTCTTTTTGAATGGTTTGAGGCAGCATACAGATTAAAATACGTTTTTAAGTAAGGCTTTTAAGGAGAAGACATAACTTGGTGGTCTGAGGGATGAAAAAAGTAATCATTACTTCCAAGCATCACCATGCTCAACATTTAGGCTATAAATTTGGCTGAAAGCTTTCTGACAAAAAGGCCAAAAGAGAAATCCATTGAGTTACCCAGCATTCCTTTTCTTACCCCTTTATAGCTAATAGAATCTCCTCTGTGAAGATGTTTTCCTCAAGCTAAAACATGGTCCAAAGAAAGTCTGGTGACAGGGTGAAGATTATGTAATCCAGTTTAGTTGTCATTTCACTCACTGAGTGCTAGACCCTCCACAACAGCCCCAGTCTTCTGTGAGAGGTGATCATTCCATAAGCTGCCCAATAGAGAATAGTGATAGATGTACTACCTACCCTCCAGCGGCCCCACAAGGACCAGCATTTATTTATTTATTTATTTATTTATTTATTTATTTATTTATTTAGCGGTACTGGGGGTTGAGCCCAGGGACTCGCACTTGCATGATTTGCAAGTGCTGTACCACTGAGCTGCGCCCTCAGCCCATTTTTTTAACTTTTTTTTTGAGACAGGGTCTTGCTAAGTTATGCAGACTGCCTCTGGTCTCGAATTTGCAATCCTCCTGCCCCTGCCTCCCAAGTCGCTGGGATTACAGGCTTATGCCACCTCACCCAGCTACTTTTTATTTTGAGACAGGGTCTCACTAAATTACCAAGACTGTCTCTGATCTCAAACTTGTGATCCTCCTGCCTCGGCCTCCCAAGTTGCTGGGACTATAGGTGTGGGCCACCGCGCCCAGCAGGGCCAGCTCTTGATCTGGGGAGAATGTGGGAGGGCAGGATGACTAGACTTCCAAAGGGAGACAAGGGGTCAAATCCAAGTTTTCCACTTGATTTTGACAAGAGATAACAGAAACACCATCTAAAGGGATAATAAGTATGCTCTGAGTGATTACTAAGTATTGGGTGCATTCATTTGTCTCACCTTAATGACTCCATGGAGGAGGAATTAGTATTTACATTTTCCAGATAAGGACACTCATGCTAGTTTGTCCAGGCCACACAGCCAGGAAATGGTGAAGTTAGGGTTCCATCTCAGGATATGCAGCTTTGCCCCTATTCTACCCTATTCATTCATTCCAAAAGTTTGTCAAGTTTCCATATTGAAAGAGAATATGACACTACATTGTGGCTGTCACAGGGTAGAAAGAATATGGTACAGGGACTTCATGCTTCCATGATGGGACTTAACCTAGAATAGAAGTTGGAGAACACAGGCAAGCCAGTAGGTAACTTGTCAGTTTCCCTGCCATTTCCCTTGTCAATGTTCTAATGAGCTTTTTGGCTGGTCTTGGGCTTTAGTCAGGTCACAAGTGATTTTCTGAAATAGGTCCACTTTGAGAACAGATAATGACACATCACCTTTCTTCACTTCCCTCCTTTCCAAGTTCTCCACTCAATGACACCCCTCCCTGAAGTTCTAGCCATTTTGTGTTTTAATATTTATTTATTTATTATTCATTTAATGAATGTTAGTGGGGCACACAGTAGTAAGGCTTTTGCTGTTTCCATTGTGCACCTATTACACTGACTTTGGTTTCACTTACATCAACTTACAAATTTATGAAACCCTTTGATTAATATGTGATAAAAATCATATGCAAATATGGGTTATATTCCAGTTCCCCCATGTATTCGTGGAGTTGCATCATATAACTTGAGATTGTCCTCTCCCCCTTTTTAATTCTCTGTATTATTTCCCCTTCTCATGCTCCCTTCCAAAATCTTTGCTCCCCTCCCCCGAAACCTCTCCTTCCCTTCTTTTGACTCTTATATTTTCCCTCCTTAGATAAGCCTGATTGTTCTTTTTTTATATATCTACTTGTTTATAGTTTCTTTCTTCTTTTAAGTTAGCTAGTTCTAGCTATTTTAAATACTGCTCAGAATGTGCCATGCTCTCCTTCACCTCAAGGCAGCTAAACATGCTGTACCCTTTAAATTTTAATTCAAATCTCAACTTCACCTAGAAGCATTCCCTGAGCTACCTTTTCTCCTCACCCTTCTGCCCCTATGGACAAGATACTCTTGCCTTTTCTCCCATAGAACCCTGTACACACCTGCTTTAGTAGCACTTATTTTCAACATGGGTTTACTTGTAGGTCTGTGAGTTCCTTATTCATCATTGTGCTCCAGGACCCTTGCACAGTCCCTAGCATGTAGTAATGCTCAATAATGTCTGTTGAATGGACAAAATGAAGAGCTACTGTGGGTCCTCTGCCCTTGGCACTTGATATATAGAGCTATCATGGACCCTTCCCTTGAGGAACCTAGAGTCTGGAGGAGACTGATATGAAATGATGGAAGCCCAATATTATACGATCCATAATATCTATAATAGGGAATATGGGGAGCACAGAGGAGAGAGAAAATAACTTACCCTGGGAAGTCTTCCAGAGGTAGTAATTTATGGGCTGAACATTAAAATATGAAAGATTTTTGCCAAACTAAGAGTAGTTGGCAGAGATAAAAACAAAGACATAAAAGAGAACCAATGTTTGGGAAATTGCAAACATTGATAATCTGTGTCATCATTCAGAAAGGAAAACATGTTTTAGATACCAAATGTCAGAGAGGTAAGGTTGTCACTCTGTTGTGGATATTTTAAGACTATTATTATGACAATTTTGTTTTTAATCAGGTGGATTTTATCACAAGGCAATAACGATGTCTTGGTCACCTTTGGTGAAATAAAGAAAAACTTACTTATGGTTTCTGGTCTGCCTCCTTCTAAAAATGATTTGATTTGACTTATAATAAAAGACACATCCACAATAAACCTGTTCATGTAGAGACAAGAAACAAAAGCTATAGTTAGGAAGGGAGTGATACGAATCCCAAGGTGCCTTTCCCTCCAGTTGCTCACTTGGTGTGCAGGCTGACCCTGTGAGGACCGGCAGAGAACAGGGTTTCCTGGTAGCAAGCCCTGTAGTAGGAATGCTCCTGCAAATGCCTGCAGGCTCAGTAAACTCATAGACATTTTCCTCATTTTCCAGATATTACCTGGGGCTTCCATTTCCTTACATTTCCACCCCCTCATGCTTTTGGGGGAAATAAGCATCTTTACTTTGCTGTCCTTCAGACTCATGGCTTGAGCTCCATCGCCCAAACTTCTCCCAGACTCTCTTCTCTCTCATAATTTTTCTCCTTTAAAAAAAAACAACCCCACAAGTAAAACTTAGAAAACAGAAAAGCACAAAAAATGAAATCCCAGTCCCGTGGTACTCTAACCAAAGGATATTAAACAAAATTGTGGAGGGGGATAGGACTGTAGCTCAGTAGTGGAGCCCATCCTTAGTATCTGTGATGGCCCTGGGTTGGATCCCTGGCGCGCGCGCACGCGCGCACACACACACACACACACACACACACACACACACACACACACACACAAATTTTGGCTGTTGACATCATTTCAGACTATCAGAAAAGTTTTCAGGACTAAGACAAAGAATTACTGAATATCCTTCACCTGGATTTCCCAATTGTTAACGTTTTACTATATTTGCTTTATCTGGCTATCTTTTTCCCCCTCTCTAAATATACCTATGTATTTACTTCTGAACCTATATAAGAACAAGTTGCAGACGTCATGCACCCTTGTTGTTGTTTGGTGCCATGGATTCAGGTCTGACTTATAGCGACCCTCATAGGGTTTTCAGTGGCTGATTGTTCTGGGATTGTCCCGGGAGTGAGTTGCCATGTCCTTTTCTCATTTTTGCAGTGCTGGGGATCGAATCTAGGGCCTCAGAGAGTGCAGGGCAGCACTCTACCAACTGACCTAAACCCCAGACCCCTATGTAAGCCTAAATACTCTAGTGTATATTTTCTAAAGGCAAAGAATTCTCTTCAATAATAGTTTTTTCTGTGCATCTATTACTTATTTGTATTTAAATTAAAGAATACAATACTTTATAATGGCTTGCTTCTTGGGGGAGGTGGCTTAGCAGTAAAATCTGTATATAATCCTCTGCCAATAGATATCCTACATCATGATTCTGACTTGAGACACAACAGGTTTCTAGAAGGCACAGCATTTCCACAAACCACTGCGTTTCAGTAAATTAACTGCTCTTGTGCTCTTGCATGTCGGTCTTATGTCAGTGGAAAGCACTGAATCAATGGATAAAGAAGCAGGGCAAGAGAAAGCTTTGAATGTAAATTTATCTTTACTCAGTAGCCAACAGAGATCCAGTGAGACATTGACAGTAGGGGAGTAAGCCAATGAGAGCTGTGTTTTCCAGAGATTAATTTGCCAGTGTCTGCAGAATGGAGTACAGGAGAAATAAATCAGATCATGAATCCATAAGTCACCTGGGTAAAATGATCCCTAGTGTTAACAGCAAATCTCTGCCCAGGTAGAATGGAACCTGCTCAGCATAATACGTCCTTTTCTTTCACGTGTCTTTCAGAACTGGTTAAAGTCATATGGCTATCTGCTTCCCTATGATTCACGAGCATCTGCGTTGCACTCAGGGAAGGCCTTACAGTCAGCAGTCTCCACTATGCAGCAGTTTTACGGGATCCCAGTCACCGGTGTGTTGGATCAGACAACAATCGAGTAAGATTTGCGTAGGAGATTGTGCCTTTAAACTTTCTGAGCTTACATTTGGGCCCACTTTTGTCATGGCTTGTGTACATACTATGCCCATCCTCCCTTCCTGCCTTTTACTCCTAAAGTGCCATCTGGGAGGGAACACCCAAAAATGTTCTTTCCTGTGTGAGCTACAGGTGTGCTGGGTTGGGAGTCCCAGCTTGGCCATAAATTTGCTATGTTGGAGAGAGGTTGCTTAACCCTCTGGGCCTAAGTTTCCTTGGTACAATGAGGGGTTGGGTTATAGAAGACCTCTTAAGTCTCCTCTGACTCCAATAATTTGTGGTTCTATGAGTCACTCTCTCGAGTTTCCTGACATGTACACATCTCACTTGATAGAGAACTCTTGAATGATAATGGGTTGGCAAGTCTTGTTCCACTTTTCCCATTTGCCAAATACTTGCTGAGTGCCTGTGTGTGCCAGCCACTGTGGTTGGCCCTGGTGTCCTGCCCTCCAGAGGCTCACTCTTTAGTCACCTGACCACATCAGCGTGGAGCTCAGAAGGAGACAGAGTCTTAGGGAGATATTTATAAAGTGGTTGTTGTTAGGTGCTGTCAAGTTGGGACTGACTCATAGTGACCCTGTTTACAACAGAATGAAACACTCCCCAACACTGTGCCATGCCCAGCGCTATTGTCAGTGCTTCTCTGCTATCCATATGGTTTTCGAAAGCTGATTGTCCTGGGATTGTTTTAAGAGTGGGCTGCTGGGTCCTTCTCCCATTTTTGCGGTGCTGGGGATCAAACCCAGGTCCTCAGAGTGCACAGAGCTAGCACTCTACCAACTGAGCTAAACCTCAGCCCAATTTATAAGGTGGTGTTGTTGTTGTTAGGTGCCGTCGAGTCGGTATCCAACTCATAGCGACCCTCATAGGGTTTTCAATGGCTGACTGTTTCGGGATTGCCTTGGGAGTGGGTTGCCAGGTCCTTCTCCCATTTTTGCGGTGCTGGGAATTGAACTCGGGACCTCAGAGACTGCAGCGCAGCGCTCTACCAACTGAGCTAAATCCCAGCCCCAATTTATAAGGTAGGAACAAGTAAATCCAGTAGTGAGAATGGTTGGGATCACTCAGGGAGAGCATAAAAAAGAGGAGGAGAAGAGGGTTGGGGATGGAATCCCACAAAATCAGCCTCTACGAGTGGCTAGAGAGATGGAGGAAGTCCTAGGTGACATGATGTCACAGCAGCAAACAGGGCATTGTCAGCAGGGTCAGTGATTCAAAGGCATCTTCTGGGTTTAGTAACCAAGAAGTTCTCAGTAACCTCAATGGAATGGGGAAACAAAGTCAGAGAGCAGTGTGGTGAGGAGTAGAGATGGAGGGTGGAGGGAATCCCTTCAAGATGACTGAAAAGGAAGAGAAGGAGAAATAGTCCTTACCAGAGAGGGATGAAGTTTTGTTTGTTTAAAATGAAAGAGAGCTGAGCATGCTTCAGTTTGTTTAAGAAAAAGCTAGGAAAGCTATTCAAGTGGGTGCGGTGGTAGATGCCTGTATCCCCAGCAACTCAGAGGTGGAAGCCAGAGGATCACAGGTTCAAGGTCAGAGGCAGCCTGTGTAACTTAGTGAAACCCTGTCTCAAAAATTAGAAGTAAAGAATGGGTTAGGGGTGCAGCTCAGTGGTAGAACACTTGAAAGACATGTGTGAGGCCCTGGGTTCAACTCCCCAGTAGCAAAAGAAAAAAAATAGCTATTCAAGCTGTTTAAGAAGACCCATTCATGCCACAAAGGCATGGAAAAGAGCCGGAGCAGGGTTCCAAAGGAGGCAGTAAGGGTGGGAGCCCAAGCTCTGACGGAGGCAGATGGCAGGGCTGGGGGAGGACGCAGGAGAGTTGGCAGAGGCCAGAATAGGATATGCTTCCAAATGTGGATCGAGGATCAGTTCATCCTTTATGTAAGTCACTCTGTGACAGAATCATCTCTCTGGGTCTCAGTGTGTTCATTTGCAAAGGGGAGTGTGATATTATGGCTCTCAAATCCTAGATTCCATAATTCTAAGGTTCTAAGCTTATAACCTTGGTGAGTCTGGGGGTTTATGAGCCTAAAATTCTGCCCAAACATTTCCTATTCCTAGGATTCTCTGATTTTGAAATTGTGAAATTCTGAGATAGTATGTTTGATGGCCTGTGATGTCGTGAGTGGAATCTTTGGCCTGTGGCCTCACAAGTGCGTGGCTTAGATAGCCTTTCCAGGCAGAGGTTATTTTGAGGGCTTTGTGCAGGCCTCATGGCAGTGCATCCTGGGCCAAGAGCACTGGTGTTTCTGCTGAGGCACCACCTGGCCTTGGGTTTCTGTTCCAGAAAGCCCCAGGCGTGTTGGACAAGGTTCACAAAGTGGCAGGTGGATGGGGAAAGGAGGAGGCAGAGGGAAAGATCTGAGTAAGAGGATGGCATTGCCCACGCGCAGTTCTGCCCTCACCTCTCTGAAGGAAGGTAGGGGAGCAGCGTTCTGGAAGCATGGGAAGGAGGAGACTGCGCACATTTAATCTACGACCTGAGTGGGGCTGGTGTTTGGTACAGAATTCAGAGACCTGAGTTTTGGCTCAGCTCTGTGACCCAGGGCAATTGTTGCCTTTCTCTGGGCCTGTTTCCTACCCTAGAGGTCCTTCCAGGTCTAACTCAGACTGGCAATCACAGAGGTAGCTCTTGATTTTCTTCCCATGGACTCTTAATGAAAGGAGGTTTGATCTGCAATTTCAAGTACTATTTTTGAGTGTCTGCCTTGGGAAATGTGACACATTTATTCATTTTCTCATTCATTCACTCAACCTTGTGCTAAGCACTGAGAGAAAAAATAAAAGCCTCAGCCTTTGTTTGTTAAACTGCATTAATTAAGGCCTCATGTAACCTAGCAAGACCTTGTCTTAATTTAAAAAATAAAAAAGTGGCTCTGAGTGCAGCTCAGTGGCAGAGCACAAACTGTGCTAGGCCCTGGGTTCAACCCCCCAAGTACTGCAAAATAAAAAAAAAAATGCATTAATTAATAGTTCACATATTCATTCAGCTAAGTTCCAGTCCTGCTTCATTGTTTTCTGTTTTGCAAGTACTTGGTTTATCTGTGTATCTTTCCTTCATCTGTAAAATGGGGATAATAATTTCTGTTTACATCACATGGTTGCTTTAAGAATAAAAAAAATTCTGAAAGTGAGCCAAGTGTGGTTGTACACACCTGTATTCCCAGTGCTTGGGAGGTGGAGGAGGATGATTGTGAGTTTGAGGCCAGCCTGGGCTACATAACAAGAACCTGTCTCAAAAAAAAGAAAAAATCTAAAAATTATGAACACTGTGAAAATCGTAAATGTTTAGACCAAGTAACAGCTAAACCAAAGTTTAGACCAGTAACAGCTGGCTAATACATGCTATCATTGTTTTTTACTATTAGTTTCTGAGTATGGGTCACTCTCTGGGCAATGTGGAACGTATGAACATAAGTAAGTCCTGGTTCATTCCCTCCAGGGGCTTTTAATATTTGGTTAAAATAGCCTCTGTCTTCTTTGCTCCATATTGCCAATGGCAACTTCTTTTAACAGCTGTGAATGAGGTCAGACTGTTTCTCTTCCTGCAGTGCCAACCTATAGTTTAATGGGTTGATCATTAGGCCTGCACAGGAACATAAAATGCAAGCTGGCCTGGCCCCAATCAGGTGTGGCTTTTTTAATTTTAATTTTTTGGCAGTTGGGGGTTGAACCCAGGACCTTGCACATACTTTGCAAGTGCTCTACCAGTAGGCTGCACCCCCTGTCCATTTTTAATTTTTTATCGAGACAGGGTCTCACTAAATTACACATGCTGCCTCCAACCTTGAATTTATAATCCTCCTTCCTCCACTTCCCACATCACTGGGATTATAAGCATGTACCACTGCATCCAATAGCCATGCCTTTTTCTTTTTTTAATATTATAGAGTATGTTGTTGTTGTTGTTGTTGTTGTTGTTGTTGTTGTTGTTGTTGTTAGGTGCCATCAAGTTGGATCCAACTCATAGCAACCCTATATACAACAGAACGAAACACTACCCCATACTGTCCCATGCCCGGCACTATGTCAGTGCTTCTTTGCTATTCATAGGATTTTCAATGGTTGATTGTTTCAGAAGTGGGCTACCAGGTCCTTCTTCCAAGCCTACAGCACTCGGTATTTCCAGGTGGTCTACCGCTCAAGTACTAACCAGACCCAACCCAGTTTAGCTTCCAAGATCAGGCAGGATGGGACACCAGGGTGGTATGGCTGTATACTGTTGTTGTTGTTGTTAGGTGCCCTCAAGTTGTGTCCAACTCATAGCAACCCTCATAGGGTTTTCAATGGCTTATTATTTTTTGGGATTGCCTTGGAAGTGGATTGCCACATCCTTCTCCCATTATGGCTGTACAGAATAAGTTTATTAAAGATAGAGAATGTGGACATAGATTACAAGGCAGTACACCTCAAGACCTGAAGTCAGGCAATAGTTGAGGGCAACTGCTGCTAGCCATTACCTTCTAAATCTCCTGCACTGAGCCTTTCTTCTTAAATTCCTAATGATAACCCAGGCTTACTGTTCCCTGTTGTAACTTTACCTGATAACCAACAGTCATCAGGATTTACTGAGTTCCAAGCACTAGAGTAGCTTTTGAGGACCCAGTGATGAATGTGACATGGTTCTTATCCTCACAAAATACACCATTTATGAGCAGCAGCTGACTAACAGGTTTAAAATCACCATATGATATAATAAGTGCTGCTGGGAATTATGTTCCAAGTCCTATGGTTGTTTGGCCACTTCTTTTGTTTATTTATTTTGGGGTTTTTTTGTTTTTTTGTTTTTTGTTGTTTGAGACCGGGTCTTTCTATGGCCTCAAACTCCCAATCTTCCTGCCTCTGCCTTCTAAGTGCTAAGATTATAGGTGTGTGCCACCATGCCTGGCTATTTAGCTGCTTCTTCAACACCTATAGTGAAAGAGAATTTACTGTCTTTCACGTGATGCTATCTTTCTGTTGGAAAGACCTGATTCATTCATTCTGTCAGTCAGTCAACAAATCCTTATCAAACCCCTTCTGTATTACATTGTGCCAGCCCTGGGGATGTAGGCATCATTCCTATCCTTATGGAGTTCGGAATCTGGTGAGAGAGATGAAGAATAAATAAGAAAGGAGATTGATAATACTATGAAGAAAAAAATAGCAAGATAATTTGGGTGCCATAGTGCACCTGTAATCCCAGCAATTTGAGAAGCTGAGGGAGGAGTTCAAGGCCAGAGGCCAGAAGCAGCTTGCCTAATTTAGTAAGGCCCTGTCTCAAGATAAAAAATAAAAAACAGGCTGGGGATTCATGCAAGTGGTAGAGCACTTGCAAAGTATATGCAAGGCCCTGGGTTCAACCCCTACATACTGAAAAAAAAAAATTAAGGAGCTTGCCTTGCATGCACAAGGCCCTGTGTTCAAACCCCCCAATACTGAAAGCAAAGCAAAACAAAGCAAGAAAAGAAAAAAGAAAGGAAAAGGAAAGAGATGAGTGTACTGTGGTGGAATGGGGGGTTTATTTCAGATAGAGTGGTCAGGGAAGTTTTCACTGAAGGATGAAGACTTTAGTGAAGTCAAGGAACAAACCACGTGAAGAGAAAGAGAGTTGCAAGTAAAGGGAAAAGCAAAAGCAGCAACCATGGAGTGGGAATTGCATGTGCAAGGAACAGCAAGCAGCTCACTGTGGCTGGAGTTCAGTACATGAAGGGAGAAAGGTGTAAAGCTGTTGGACAGGCAGGCAGAGGCTAGATCATGCAGGGCCTTGTGGGCTGGTGTGAGGAGTTACAATTTTATTGCCAGAATGTTGCAGATGAGGAAACTGGCATTCACTTACCTGGGGTCTGAGATTACTGGTGGAGCTGGAATTTATCTAGCTGTGTCTCCTGGCTCTGAGTCTCTTGTTTAGCAGTGTTTCTTCATATTTGATTCTGAGTGAATGAGTTAGTGAAGTAGTCAGTCAATCAAGTTCCTGCTGGGGACCAGAATCCAAGCTGAGTATGCACATTGCCAATCAGGCTGGGACCGGGGATTAGGCAATGCCTTCCTGGAGTGTTCAGTGACCACAGTACATAAGTGTGTGTGCATTTGTTTGTCCCCTCTCTGCCCAGGTGGATGAAGAAACCCCGATGTGGTGTCCCTGATCACCCCCAGTTGAGCCGAAGGCGGAGAAACAAGCGCTATGCCCTGACTGGACAGAAGTGGAGGCAAAAACACATCACCTACAGGTGCTTTGATTCCCTCTCTTCCTCCCTGGCTTTGGCCCTCTGCTCACTCTTTTTGCTTCCTGATTTTCAAGGGCTCATGTCCTAGGTGTGACTGGGGGTCAGGGTGAGGGCCAGGCAAATGGGCCTCACACCAGGTGCCAAGAACCTGTGACTTTGTATTCCTTGTGGCTTCCACCAGATGGTGGATCCAGCTTCAGGTTTCCAGGTTTGTCTGGTCCTATGGGGTTCATTAGTTGTGTCCTGTTTAGATGCCTACAGTTTTCAGTTGTAGAAAGTGGGGTATGGATTTCTCAGTAGCTTTCAGCTGTGGTAAAGATCCATGGCCAAACTCATTCCACCTATCATTCCACCAGTGCTTGCCAAACCCCACTGCCTCTGATCTGGGTCCTCTCCCCACCCAAAATTAGCCTGATAGACTTCTCCTGAGATGTCTAATGCAGAATCCCAGTTGTTTCTTAAACAAAGTCAAAAATGGAGATGCAAATCACAGCAGTATAATTCCCAGACTGTCTGGGAAAGCCAGGGCAGAACAGAAGAGTCTCCAAGCTAGCAGAGGGGGCTAAAGATCAGACACCAAAATTCAGGTGGGGTCAGGGCAAGGACAGGAATCGTGCAGGCTCAGGTGGGTTCTGATGGCACTTCTACAGGCTCTAGTTCCACCTCAATGGATCCCCTGTCCACAGGTGCATGACCTAAGACAGAGATCATTGGGTTAAACTAAGGACTTTCTTCTAACGAGCTGCAGAGAACAGAACAAGAAATTTTTCAGAAATATGACAAGAGAAGGAAATTTAAGAGAAATTTGGCCAGACTTGGGTCTCCTAAAGATGTGGAATAGATCAAGAGGAAGAACTGAGTTCTAACCTAACTCTGACCTTAACTTCTATTATCCACTCTCTATGGGACTTTTTGCCTGCAGTCGTACCACTATGGCATCCCATCCCATCAGATCTCAGAAGCTAAGCAGGGTTGGGCCTTGTTAGTACTTGGATGGGAGACCACCTGGGAACACCAGGTGCTGTACACATGGGAGAAGGACCCAGTCCTTCCCCACCCAAAACCAATCAGCCAGTAAAAACCCTATGAATACCAGAGAAGCACTAATAATACTGTTTCGCCTGTTGTATGTAGGGTCGTTATGAATGGGATACCGATTCAACTGCACCTAACAAGAGCAACATAGAACTCTTTTTCCTTACTGATGGACTAGGGAAAGCAATTCATCCCCCAGGCATTCCTGAGGCAGAGCACCTATAAGTAGTAATGTACCTTTGTGGAGAACCACACAATATGGATAACCTTAAATAGCTAAATCTATAATGGATTAAATCAGACACTAACTACCCTATACCAGCTTCTAGGTAGACAACCAGTAGTTAGTCCCAAAGATTTTTTTAAAGAGACTTTTCACGTAAGCTGCTCTCTACTGTTTTGCTTTGTTTAGTTTTTGGCAGTACTTAGAGTTGAACCTAGGGCCTTGAACATGCTAGGCAAGTGCTTGCATCCCCCTGCCTCAACCTCCTGAGTCACTAGGATTACAGGCATGTACCAGGGCACCTGGCTGAATATTTTTGTAACTTTTTTTTTCTTTTGTAGTACTGGGTGTTGGACCCAGGGCCTCACACTTGCATGCTCTGCAAGTGCTGAGCCACTGAGCTGCACCCCCAGCTCATTTTTTACTTTCTGAGACAGGGTCTCGCTAAATTACACAGACTGTCTCTGGTCTCGAACTTGCGATTCTCCTGCCTCTGCCTCCCGAGCCACTGGGATTGCAGGCATGCGCCACCACACCCGGCTATTTTTGTAACTTTTATAAATGTGTACCTTTTATGTATTGGGGTATATGTATTGTTGTTGTTGTTGTTAGGTGCCGTCGAGTCATGTCCCACTCATAGCGACCCTCGTAGGATTTTTCAATGGCAGATTGTTTCAGGATTGCCTTGGGAGTGGGTTGCCATGTCTTTTTCCCATTCTTGCGGTGCTGGGAATCAAACTCAGGAACTCCGAGACTGCAGAGCAGTGCTCTACCAACTGAGCTGGGGTATATGTATTAGAAAATGTTATCCCTGGGTGCAGTGGCTCACGCCTATAATCCCAGTGGCTCAGGATTAGCGAGACCCCATCTCAAAAAGTAAAAAAAAAAAAAAAAAAAAAGGGCTGGGGGCACAGCTAAGTGGTCCGGCACTTGCAAAGCATGCAGGCATGAGGCCCTGGGTTCAACCCCCAGCACTGAAAAAAAAAAAAAAAGGAAAATGTTATCTACTGACTTATTGCTGTCTATACGTTGAAGTTGTTGTTGTTGTTAGGTGCCGTCAAGTCGGTATCCGAAGTAGAATCCTTTATTCAACACAAATTTTGTCAGAGTTAAAAACACTGAATAAAAAAAACCATTCTGATCGAGAGAGGGCTGGGAAGTCAGAGTTCTGCCCACTCAGCCCCTTTGACCATTAGAGTAGATCAGCAGAATTCTAAGACTTAAAATATGAAGACTACTGGGCCAGACTGCCTGATGTCCTATTTATCTCCATTCGACTCTGGGTCTCTGCTTCTTCCTAATGACTCTCCCCTCTCTTGCCAGCATTCACAACTACACCCCAAAGGTGGGTGAGCTAGACACCCGGAAAGCTATTCGCCAGGCTTTTGATGTGTGGCAGAAGGTGACCCCGCTGACCTTTGAAGAGGTGCCATACCATGAGATCAAAAGTGACCGGAAGGAGGCAGACATCATGATCTTCTTTGCTTCTGGTTTCCATGGTGACAGCTCCCCATTTGATGGGGAAGGGGGTTTCCTGGCCCACGCCTACTTCCCTGGCCCAGGAATTGGAGGAGACACTCACTTTGATTCAGATGAACCTTGGACACTAGGAAATGCCAATCATGATGGTAAGGCCATGAAGGGATGGGGGTGAAGGACAGTCCTGGGTTGCTCAGGGAAGAGCTTGGGGAGCACCATACATAGTTGAGATTCCTGCTTTCTAGAGCTTCTTATCTAAGAACTAAGAACCAAAGAGGGTGGGAACTGTGGTTGCTGATAATCTTCAACATTTGATCCATCAGGGCCAGGGCCACAGCCACAGAGATGGGTCAGATTGGGCTATGGCAGGATTATACCAGGAATAAGAAAAGAAAATTTTGTGCCAGAGGCTGAAGAAAGCTGGGTGGGTAGTGCATGCTTGTAATCCCAGCACTTGGGAGGCCAAGGCAGAGGCAAGAGGATTGTGAGTTTCGAAGCTGGCCTGAGCTACAAAGCAAGACTCCATGTCAAAAAAAAAAAAAAAAAAAAAATGCCTAGAGAAAAACATGAAAAGTCATTAAAGCTGAAAGTGGATCTACTCTAATAAGCACCATAACTACTCTAGCATCCTGGGATAACTTGCCCTGCACTACTGATTCAATGACCATTCATGGAGCCAGAGTCAATACTGTGCAGTAAGTGTAACAATTCCTTTTGGCTTTTGAAAGAGTTCTTCATCCATATTTACTCACAGGCACTTGCTTAGTAAGTAGACAAGGATGCATTACACACACACACACACACACACACACACACACACACACACTTCTTTTTTCTTTTTTTCTTTTTTTTTTTTTTTTTTTTTTTTTTTTTTTTTTTGTTGTTGTTGTTGTTTTTTGAAGCAAGCTCTCACTGTGCAGCCCAAGCTAGCCTGGAGCCCACTATATAGACCAGGGTGGCCTCGAACTCCCATCGATATTCCTACGTCAGCCTCCCAAGTGCTGGGATTATAGATGTTCACCACCATGCCCAGCTGTTATATCTGTTTTTAAGATGAAGAATTCTGGGCTCAAATGGCATAGCTGGTAGGTGGCAGTGCTGGAGCTCAGACCCTAATTCAACTCCCTAAATATATGACTAGGGACAAGCAACTCACCCTCAGTCTCCTTCAGTGTAAAATGAGGGACTAGATTAGGTGAATTCTATGAATTCAACTCCATGTTCCCTTCAACTCTAATGTGGCATTATACAAAGTCCTACAAAGACAGAGGATCTTAGTATTAAAAAAAAAGGAAGAAAGAAAAAGAAAGAAAAAAAGACATGTTCTCTGCTCTCTAGAAGTCCAAAGACAGATGTATACATAAGTGACCCACTACAAGACAGACTGTGTGGAAGGCTACAGCAGAGATACCAGGAAAATGCAGTGGGAAACTGGAGGAAAGAGGGACAGAGGATGTGGCTTTTGATTATAATAGATAACAATTAATGGATATGTTAAGGTTCTAAATCCCTTGCCAAGTGCTTTCCATAAATTATGTCATCAGTAGGTATTATCCCCATGCTCTAGATAGGTAAACTAAAGCATAAAGAAGCATTGAGTAACCTATCTAAGGTCCCAGAGTTTGTGAGTGGTGAAATAAGGCTTCTGATCCCGGAGCCCATATTTCCAGCTACCATGCTAAGCTTCCATGGATCTCAAACTACAGGGCACATACGAATTGCCTAGAAATCACTTTTAAGAATGCATATCCCAGGCTCCAAGTCCCTACCCTCTGGCAATTCTGATTCTCTGGGTCCAGAGTAGGGCCTGGGAGTCTGCGTGTGGTCTAATGAATTCCTGGCATGCTCCTGGTGTAGCTCCACCACCTCGAGAGACACCGTCTTTATCCCTGAGTTTCCCTAACCAGCCTGATCAAAAGAACTCTCTGAAGATGGGGATGCAGCTCAGTAGTTGAATACTTGCACAAAGCCCTGGGTTTGATCTCCAGCACCACACACACACACACACACACACACACACACACACACACACACACACAGACTGAGAGTCTTGTTAGAAACATAGGTTCCAGGCCCTTCAGTGCAAAGATCTTGATTCTTAAAGCCCAAGCAAGTTTAGGAAAATCTTCTTTTCCATCCTTGGTACTGCTTCAGAGGCCATGACTGGTGTGTATAGGTGGGAACCACTCCCTAGAGAATGCTCCAAATCTATGCATGGGTCAGGGGATGGCAACTCTCGGCTTTATTTGTCAAAGGTTGGTTGAGGAGATGGTTTGGCCAAGGCTCAGGCTAGGCAAAGTTATGAAACTGTTAAATGTTTGTTTGTCCCCTTCCTCTTCAGATTTTTGTCCTCTTCCCTATGAAGCTCCATTTCCTCTGCCCGGTATCTCTCCCCTATGTCCTGGCCAAGTTTCCTGGCTTTCTGTGTACCTACTCTTTATCTTGTTCTTATTTTTGGATTGGTGTCAACAAATGGCTGTCTGTGCTAACTGATAAGGTGACAGGAGAAGAAAACTATCATTCTGAGGCCCCATTATGTGCCAGGCTCTGTTGGTTTTAGTTATAGCCCTGATAGAGACATTAATCCGCAAGAGTTGTTGTCCAATGGAGCTACAAGGAAGACATTCCTATTCCTCTGCCTCCTCTTCTGCCCACTTCCAGAGGTTTGCACTCCCATACCCACTCCCTGCTGTTGGAGAAGTAGTAGGGCCCAACCCCCAAATCCCAAGAACTGGTGGTATATGTGGGAAGGACATAGAACCTGTTAATGGCCACCATCCCAGCAGCCCTCCCCACTACCCCCCTCCATCTTTGATAAAGAACCTTTAGTTCTGATAGAAATTCCAAGGTAACTAATATCTGCTTTGGACAGGAGTCAGGACTTCACTCTGGAAAACTAGATATGAGCCAGATGCAACTCACAACCTTGGCAATAAATCCCTGGCTAGTGAGTTGGCAAGTACTGACCTAAGATAGATTTTGGAATGAAAGAAAGGAACTAAGATTTATTGAACGCCTGGATATTATCTCATTTAATTTCCACAGAGGCTTTAGAGAGGGAGGGAGTGGGGGTACTCCTGGGAACTTTTCATATATTGGCTGCCCCCTGCCCCTCTCTCTCTCTCTCTCTCTCTTTTGGCTAAACTTTCATTATGGAAAATTTCAAACTCAAAAAGAGTAAGATCAGTTATGATCCCCAGGTACCCATCACCTGCTTCAATGATCAACATTGTGTCGTTCCTATTTCACCAACCCCCTCCCACTTCTGAGTATATATATATATATATATATATATATATATATATATATATATATTTTTTTTTTTTTTTTTTTTTATAGTGCTGGACAGGTTGAACCCAGGGCCTTACACATGCTTTGCAAGCACTCTACCACTGAACTGGACTCCCAGCCCACTTTTTATTTTTAAATTTTTAGGCAGGATCTCACTAAGTTACACAGGGTACCTCTGGCCTCAAACTAATCCTCCTGCCTCAGTCTCCCAAATCACTGGGATTACAGTGTATTCCACCACATCTGACTATACCTTTTCCTTTTTCTTTTCTTTTTTCTTTATTTTATTTTATTTTATTTTTGGTAGGGACTAGAGATTGAACCCAGGGCCTCATACATGCTAAGCAAACACTCTACCACTCAGCCATGAACTTAGCCTATTGTGTTTACTTTCCCAAATTACTTCAGAAATATCTTTTTGTTGTTTATTTGACTCAGGATCCAAACAAAATCCACATATCACACATGGCTTTCTCTTAAAGTCTACAATTTAAAACAGCCCCCTCGTCACGTCCTCTCTTCTGTTGAAGAAACCAGATCCTTTGTCCTGAGTATCGTCATTTGGTTTGACTAGATTGAGGTTCACTTTTATTCTCTCTTCCCCATGATTCCTGAGTATTGGTAATGAGCTCCACAGGCCTGACTAGACTCAGGTTCACCTTTTTGGCAGGAATTCTTCCTTAGTGGTGATACTTCCTGTTCACTACTTCAGGAAGTACATGCAATGTGGGATATCCTACTTTAGAAATAAAATAAAATAAAAAGTTGTCTATATCCCAGCCCAAACCTCCTACATCAGAATTCCCTCCTGTCCAGGTATTTAAAAGTCTCCTCAGAAGAGGCAGGTATGCACCACCACTCGAGAGGCTGAGGCAGGAGGATCAACACAAGTTCCAGGCCATCCTGGTCTACATAGTGAGTTCCAGGCCAGCCTGGGCTACACAGCAAGACCCTGTCTTAAAAAAACTAACACCCCCCCACCCCCCACCACACACACACACACACACACACACACACACACACACACACACACACACAAAGGCTCTCCAGAGAACCACTGGATTGTGGGGGTGGTTCTCCTTCCCCATTTCATTGGAGTAAGGGCCAAGCTAGCCCAACACACCTTTAAGCCAGTTTTGGGGGCTACTTCCAAAAACTTCCTCTGTCCTCATTTCTTCCAAATGAGTCAACCAGTGAAGTCAGCGAATTCTTATTAATCTCTGCCAGGAGGGAGCCAAGCCCTATGCTGCTCCTTGACAGGGGAGGGCGACAAGACAGGAAAAGCCTTCTTGACCATGCCCTGCTTTACAGGATAGAGGCCCTCGGTACTTATGTCATGAACTCTTTCCCCACCCAAGGAGGTAGGGCAGCAGGGATTATAATCTCCATTTTACCAATGAGAAAATGAGTTCTACTGAGGGATTAAGAAATTCACACAGTTGAGCTGTGTGCATGGTGGTGCACGTCTGTAATCCCAGGACTCAGGAAGCTAAGGCAGGAGGATCGTAAGTTCGAGGCCTGCCTGGACAGCACAGTTTCTCAAAAAAAAAAAAAATCCACAATTGGGCATTGTCCTAGGACCCCACATCTGTAATGGTCCCACCAGGGAGTTCTGTTGCAAGTGGCCCAAGGACCACATGTGGAAATACACTGAGCTTCTGGCACTGGCCCAGCACTGTCACTTTTCCCTGTCAGGCTCAGAGCTTACCCACAAGGATGTTACAGTCCTGGCTCAGAAGTGTGCGGCTCTAAGCCAGGCATGGTGGTGCATACCTGTAATCCCAGCAACTTCAGAGGTAGGAGGATTGCAGGTTCGGGGCCAGAAGCAGCTTGTGCAATTTAGTGAGACCTTGACTCAAAAAATAAAAAAGGAGCTGGGAGTGCAGCTCAGTGGTAGAGCCCTTGCAAGGCCCTAGGTTCAACTCCTCAGCACCATGTGGGGGGAAAAAAATACGTGTGCAGCTCTAATTAATGTAGGCTGGAAAGTGATCAGTGCCTAAAGATGCAGGAAAGTGGAGGAGGAGGCAGCCTTCTTGGCCAGCTGGGAAAGCCAGGCAAACTTCCTAGGAGACAGATAGGCATTGAGGTAAACTTTGAAGGAGAGGGCGTTCCAGGTAGAGGGCGCAGCATTGGCAAGACAGTGGAGGTGAAGGGAAATGCCTTTTGGGGGTTGGGGGAGTCAGGGAGACATGAATCACCAAATAGGGAAATCCTAAGAGAAGAGACAAGGTCCACTGGAGTAGCTGAGCAGACTGTCCTGTTCGGGACATGCTAGGAGGCCCAGAGAGTTCCAGGAACACTTGCTGTTGGGGATGCTGGTCCTCACCCACAGTTAATTAATAGTGATACTTCTTTGCCAGGAGTTGGCATGAGCACTTTACATACCTGTCTCATGAATCTTTGCCCCTATTCTTATGAGGAAGGTACCATTATTCCCTTCGCTTTACAGAGGTAGAGATCTAAAATGTCACACTACTTGGACATGGCAGAGCTGGGATTTAGACACAGGCTTTTTGGCTGTCAGAGACCACACTCCTGACCACTCTGCTTCCTGCCTCTCACCCTCTTGGGGAGCAAAGACTGTCAGGCACTGGGTCTTCATTACTGACCTCCTTCTTGTACCCCTGCTTTCCCTCATAAGCTCAGGGAGAGCTCCTCTCCCTCTTCTTCCCTCTGCTCCCCAGAGCTCTCTTGGGTTTCTATGCAGTAGGATGCTGCTCCCCAGCTCCTCTTCTTTTTGGTCCCAGGAACAAACCTGCAGTCTCTTTTCCTTTGAGGGGTTACTCCTGTTCTCTGAAGTCCTGGGCATAAGCCGAGGGCAAAGTCTGACAATACCTGGATGATCAGAGCCCTACTCCCTGGTTCCCTGATGAGATCCCCATGGACAGCCTCTGAGGAGGGGTCTGGTCAAGAGGCAGAGGCCTGGGGCAAGCCCTGCACAGCTTGTCCCAGGTCCAGGAGAAGGCCCGGAGCAGAGCCAGGATGGGCCCCAGGAAGCAGAGCTGCCTTTCCGCCAGCTTGAGTGGCTGCCACGGTTTGGGATGGAGCTCAGAGATGAGCTCATGCCTCCCTGGTGCCAGAGGGACCAGGACTTGAGGAGGGAGCTGGGGGCGGCCTGACCATCTCCAGCCAGCCTGCCCTTCCCAGCAGAAGGCCAGCCCCAGGCTTTTGGCCAAACTTGCACTGATCTTGCCCATCCCCCTTGGCTTCACTGAGGGCACTGGTGATGTCAGTAAAGTGGCAGGCTTGCAACTTTCCAAGGTCTAGGTGTGCCCTGTGGGGGTCTTCTCTTTTCCTAAGACCTTGGCCAGGAAGGCCAAACAATTCCCACCCCTATCTGAGGCCTTGATGAGCTTGGGTAGGGCAACTTTGCCAGGGATTCTGGGGCCAGAGGGAGCAGTAGGGCTCCGGACTCCTGGCAGCCCCTCTGGACTTAGAGGCAGCAGAAAGGGGCTGAGACATACCAAGGACTGGAGGATAAGAGGCAGGGTTCAAGGTGCCTACCAACACCAGAGGTCAAGGCAAGCAGGAGTCTGTAACTGGACAGACAGGACCCAGGAGTCTCAGGGAGCTGACTTTAAGAGGATTTGGTTTCTGGAACCCCCCTGGCCTTGTGCTTCCTTTCTGGTTGATGGGCTTGTTCCACTAACCAAGCTTCTGTTCACTGAGGTTCAGGATGTAGACCCACTGGCCAAGTTCACAAAGCTAATAGGGGTAGTGCTGGTAATGAAGGTGATCTGTCCCACTGTGGGGACACTCATAACCACCATGCTGTTCCATCACCTCAGGTTCACACTCAGGATCCTGTGTCCCACTTTCAGCACCTGGACTGTGTTTCTATCTGCACTTGAATCCTCACCTTGATCTTGGCCAGTAGTCCAGTTCTTCCAGGATCAGGGCCCTGCTTGCCCTGAATCTGCTAAAGCTGACTACTAGCTGGCCACTCCCAGGACTTTCTCTATTTGTCTCTACCATTGTTGCCTTGGCTCAGGCCCTTTGTACCTCCTGGACCCTGTTCTGGCTTCCAAACTGATCCCACTGGCCCCCCACTTCAGGTATCATTCCCCTCTAATTCTCCTTCCAACTGCAACCAGGGTGATGTCATCACACCCGCACCTCCACTCCTGCTTCTACCCCCCACTGGGCCAAGAGGCTGATACAAACGCCTTTGTAGGGCAGTACTGGGACCTGCTTGCCAGCCTGGCTGACCTCATCTCTCTTGCCTTACCCTCATGCTTTGTTCCAGAGCCAAATGGAATGAAACTGCTTGTCCCTGGACCTGGTTTATAGCATTCCCAGTGCCAGGAATATCATCACCCCTCTCTTCCTCTCCTACGCCCAAATCTATTCTCCTGACCAACTTCTTCCTTTTCAAGACTCAACTTAAATGCCATACTCTGTGATGCACACATGTAATCTCAGCAACTGGGGAAGCTGAGGCAGGAGAATCACAGGTTTAAGGCCAGAGGCAGCCTATGAAACTTAGTGAGACTGTCTCAAAAAAATTAAAAAGAGCTGGGAGTGTGGTTCAGTGGTAGGGCACTTGCTTAGCATGCAAGGCCCTGGATTCAAGCCCTAGCACTGAAGAAAAAAAATGACTCAAGCTTTACCTTTATGAAGTTTACCCTGAGCATCCTGCTCCAAGTTTAATGGCCATTTCCTCCTCAGAATCCCCCTCAACTCATATAGACATCTGTTGAAGCAGCAGGAACACTATGTCACTTAGGTTGTTTCTCCACATCTCCCACTATATCAAGAGGTCTGCAAGGCAAAGATTGTGTCTGATTTCTCTGTATGTCCCTAGTGTCCAGCAGAGGGCCTGGTATAAGGGACATGTTCAGTGTTTGCCCAAGTAATAGATTAACTGACTGATACCTAAGCGGGTGCTCTGGGCACCTCCCATGCCTATCTCCACAGGGAATGACCTCTTCCTGGTGGCTGTGCATGAACTGGGCCATGCACTGGGACTGGAGCACTCCAATGACCCCAGTGCCATCATGGCACCCTTCTACCAGTACATGGAGACACACAACTTCAAGCTGCCTCAGGATGATCTCCAGGGCATCCAGAAGATCTACGGTGTGTGGCAAGGGCTAAGGGGCCACTGCTCCTTCTGTGGGGCTGGGCTGTGGCTGCCTGCCTGTCAGGGGGCAGGTGTGGGAGTGGGGAGATTTTCCATTCATCAGCATTGCTGCTGTGTCTCTGTCTGCCAGATTTTATGAGGCTTCCCCTGGCACACTTGGGAAACCTAGGGGAGGGTCTGAGCTATGACTTGGAAGGACAAAGTGAGGAGAGGCCCACCCATTCCTTCTTCTCCCCTCCTGCCCCTTCCACATACCTCCCTCTCACCTGTGCCCCTTGGTGGTCAACACAGCATATCCCCCAAGCATCAGGGCATGGGCCAGGGCTCCCTCTGGAGGAGGTGACCCAGCCAAAGTCCCAGGCCTCAACAAGTGAAGCAGCAGAGGGAAGGGTGGAGGTGACAAGTACTGAAAGGTATTTCAAAGGTAGAAAGGATAGGATCTGCTGACAGATCAGACATGAGGGTGAGAGGAAGGAGAGGGTCAAGGATAACACCAAGAGTTCTGGCTTTTTTTTTTTTTTTTTTTTTGCGGTACTGGGGGTTGAACCCAGGGCCTCACGCCTGCATGCTCTGCAAGTGCTGGACCACTGAGCTGCACCTCAGACTATTTTTTTTACTTTTTGAGACAGGGTCTCGCTAAGTTACACAGACTGCCTCTGGTCTCGAACTTGAGATCCTCCCGCCTCCACCTCCCGAGCCGCTGGGATTACAGGCGTGCGCCACCACGCCCGGCCCGAGAGTTCTGGCTTTTGTAATTGTGGGGGCAATGAGATTTACCAACTTGCAGCCCAAAGACGTGGGCTGGAATGTTGACCTGGGATCTTCAGTGTGCAGAACAATAGCCACTAGCTACACATTGCTATTGAAATGTACATTGATTAAAGTTAATTAAAACTAAGGTTTCAGTTCCTCAGTCATACTAAGAACTAGTAACTCACTTTAAGTGCTTAGGAGTCACATGTATTTGCAGCTAGAGGCTACTGTATTGACAGTACAGACACAGAACATTTTCTTCATCACGGAACATCCCAGTGGACAGCACTGATGCTGATGGTCTTTAAAGACATGAACCTGGATGAGCCACCTAGAGCAGTGAGTGATTCTCAACTGCCAACTGGAATCACCTTAGGACTCCAATTAAACAAACAAACAACAACAACAAAACAAGGATATCACTGGGCATGGTGGCACACACCTATAATCCCAGCACTTGGGAGGCCGTGAGTCAGGAAATCAATGCAAGTTCAAGGCTAGGCTGGTCTACATAATGAGTTCTAAAAAAACAAACAAACAACAACAAAAAAAACCCAAACACAAAAAATCCACTGACACCCAGCCCTCACCCCCAGAGGTTTGGGTTAGTTGGTCTGAGGTGCTTCCTGAAGATCAGGAGTTTTAAAACTCCCCAGGGGATACTAATATGCAGCCCAAGTTGAGAAACACTACATAAGGAAGAAAGAAAATGTGAGAGGGAAGAGAGGAGGCCTAAGGGCACTCCAGTTTTAAGTAGGCAGACAGCCCTACCAAAGGAGGAAACAACTCGTGAGGTGGCAGGAAAACCAAGAGAATGCAGGGGGCCCTGTAAAAGGAAGAGTGTGCTTCAAGTCAAGCATTTCTAGACTCTTGCCACTCAATTTGTGGGCCTCAGACCAGCAACAACAGCATTACCTGAGACTTTGAAGACATGCAGAATCTCAAGCCCTGAGTCATAACCTGCATTTTATCGAGATCTCTAGGTGATTCATATGCTCAACACAGTGCGTCAATAACCATTGGATTCCACAACACAGAGGTCATTGGTGATCTTGGCAAGTGGTTGGGGTGGAAGCAGGGCAGAAACTGTACTGGAGTAGACTGAAGAATGAAGAGGGGTTGAGAAAGTACAGCCAGTGTGTATGAAGAGGAGCTGAGGAAAACAGCATGGGACACTTGAACCCAAGGAAGGATGTTTGTGCTTGTCACAGGAGAGGAAAAGAGAACGTACGAGATTTAGGGGTGGAAAGATGAGTGTCCCCATCTAGTGTTTGTTCTCATCTATTTTCTTAAAGACAAAGGGAGTTAAGTCAGGGAGATGGGACAGTAGGCCAGAAGGTGACAGGCTTGCCCACAGCTGCCTGGGTAATGATGAGGTGATGATAGAAGCAGCAGGGAGTGGCTGGACCCTCTCTAAGATGCAGCCTCTCTTTTCAGGACCCCCAGCAGAGCCTCTAGAGCCCACAAGGCCCCTCCCTACGCTCCCAGTCCGCAGGATCCACTCACCTTCAGAGAGGAAGCATGAGCGCCAGCCCAGGCCCCCTCGACCACCCCTTGGGGACCGGCCATCCACTCCAGGCACCAAACCCAACATCTGTGATGGCAACTTCAACACAGTGGCCCTCTTCCGGGGCGAGATGTTTGTGTTTAAGGTAGGGCTGGTGGACCAATGCTACCCACATGATCCCCTTCCACTTCTTCCCCCCACAGAACCAAGGAGGCTCCGGCTCTGAAATCAGGCTGCTGTGGGGCCTAGACAGGTGCTGGCCTAGTTGCTAGGACCCAGGGTCTCTTTCTGGTGCTGCCAGGTGAATCATCTTGTTTCTGAGAGATGAGGGAAAAGACTAGGGAACTAGCACCTTCCTGGGGGATTAATATTGAGGAATGCACTGGAGATGGCTTTTGGTCTGTGACCTTGAGCAAGTTACTGTCCTTCTCTGAACCTCACTTGTCCATCTGAAGCCTGGGGGAGTGATTCCTCTAACAAAAGGTGTGTGAAGCTCAAATGGCTAGGAAGCCAGCAGGCTTGGAGTAGGGGCCAGGTGGGTGGTGGCTAAGTCTGACCACAGTTCCTGCCAGAGCCTGAAAGACTGGTACTGCCAGGTTATATCTTGTCACTTAACCTGTGCCCATCACATTAGCCACAGGCTGACTGGCCATAGTGCACTGCAGGCTGGGTCCTCAGGGGAACAGACTCTGGGATAGAGCCTAGAATGCAGGATTCCAATTAGGGAGCACCTTTGCAATTGACATCTGTGGGCAGGAAGAGCAGGAAGCAGGGCGAGGCTGGGGAGAAGCTAAGCAGAAATGTAGGCTTCTGCTGATTTGGCCACCTTTATGAGGGTCTCTGAGCCAGAATGGCCCATCAGAGTCATCTGGGTTGGAACAAAATGGATGGAACTTCATACCCCCGCCTCCTTCAGTCATTGGATGAGGAAGGACAGGACTTTGAGGGAGGCTTTCTGAAGCTGAGGCCATCCCTGAAGGAGCAGACAGTTGAAAACTGCCTGCTAGCTGCTCTTCTGGCCATAGGGCAACAGCCTTCATCAAAAGGGGATCTGGGCAGCAGGTCTCCATGACACTCAGTGGTCAAGGAGGGCTGCCCCATGCCCCTCTGGAAGGTCTCTCCAGCACGTTTTGAGTACAGAGCAAGAATCAGGTGATGTGGTCCAGCCCCAGCCCCACTTTGCACTAAGTGGCTCTAGGCATGTCACTTGGCCTTTCTGAAGACTCTATATCTCAGATTGACTTAACAGAGTTGGGAAAGTCAAAAGTGCTTTGTAAAACACCTTTTTTTTTTTTTTTTTAGAAATTTTTAATGTACATCATAATGCGATTCATTTTGACATGCTTTTCAATGTGACAATTTTCATATATGCAATTTGATAAGCATTATTCATATAGGTTACCCCTTACCCTTCTTTATGTTTCCCCCCCTCCCCCCTTCCCATCTAAGTTTCCCATCCAAGTCTTCTCTATCTTTTACTATATAGTATTTTTCTATATGTCCTTGGGTTCCATTTCTGTTTAAGATAGAAACTTTGCCTGTAGTGGTCTTTGTTTCTATCTTGTTAGAACAATTACATGCGATTTCTAGTCCATTTATATTGACCTCATTCTTATCTTCCCTCCCCCCCTTTTAATGTGATCTGACCTTTGAGTAGGATTTTTCCTTCTTGTAATTTTGAGTCA
>VMDO01000220.1:152055-371773 GCA_007922755.1 Pedetes capensis | reverse complement strand
CATTGTATTTCATGACAGATCTTGAAATGTCTTTTTTGATGATGAATGCAACCCCATTTCTCTTTAGTTTATCATTCCCAGCATAGTAGACCATATGACTGTCTGACTCAAAATGGCCTATGCCGGTCCATTTTAGCTCACTGATGCCTAGAATGTCAATGTTTATGCGCTCCATTTCTCTTTTAACAATTTCTAATTTTCTTAGATTCATACTACGTACATTCCATGTTCCAATTATTAATGGATGTTTACAGTTGTTTCTCCTCATTTTGAGTCGTGTCACATCATCACGTTGAGAACCCTGGGGTTTTACTCCATTTCCCTCATCACGGTAGACTCTACTTGGAGGAGGCAACTCTTCCCCAGTAGTCTTTTGAGTGCCTTCCATCCTGGGGGCCTCATTTTCCGGCACTATATCTGACAGTGTTTCTTTGCTATCCATAGGGTTTTCAATGGCTAGTTGTTTCGGGAGTGGCTCGCCAGGTCCTACTCCCTATACAATGTGTAGTAATTTGTCATATCCATCACCTCAAATGTTTATCATTTCTTTGTATTGAGAACATTCAAAATCCTCTCTACTAGCTATTTGAGGCATATAATTAAATGTTGTCTACCATAATTACACTACTGTGCTGTAGAACACTAGAAGCTATCCCTTCTATTTAACTGTACCTCACACCTGTTAATCATCCTCTATTGCTCCCCCAACTCAACCCAGACTCTATTGACTACTATTCTACATTACTACTTCTACAAGATCAACACTTTTAGCTTCCACATGTAAGGGAGAACATGTAGTATTCATCTTTCTGTGCCTGGATTATTTCACTTAATAGTGTCCTCCAGTTCCATCCACATTGCCAAAATAACAGGGTTTCATTCTTGTTTATTGCTAAATGTATATATTGCATCATGCCATAGTTTCTTTACCCATTTATCCATCAGTGTACATCTACGCTGATTTCATACCTTGCTATTGTGAAGATTGCTACAATAGACATGGAAGTGTAGGTATGTCATCAACATACTAATTTCCTTCTTTTTTTAAAAAAATATATACTCAGTATTGGAATCGCTGGATCATATGGTAGATCTAGTCCCAGTTTTTTTGAGAAACCTCCATAATAACTTCCAGAATGGATGAACTAATTTATATTCCTACCTGCAGCATATGAGAGTTCTCCTTTCTGCATCTTTACCAGGATTTGTTTGTCTTTTTAATGATATCCATTCCAATAGGGGTGATATGATATCTCATTGTGGTCTTGCTTTGCATTTCTCTGTTGGTTTGTGATGTTGAATATTTCATATACTTGTTAGCAATTTGTGTGTCTTTTGAGAAATGCTTGTTCACATCATTTGCCCATTTTGTAATTGGATTTTTTTCTGTTGAATTATTTCCTTATTCCTTTTGTTGTTGTTAGGTGCTGTTGAGTTGGGTCTGACCCACAGCAACAGAACAAAATACTACCTTATGCTGTGCCATGCCTGGCACTATATCAGTGCTTCTCTGGTTTTCAATGGTTGATTGTTTTGGGAGTGGGCTGCCAGGTCCTTCTCCCAAGCCTACATCACCCAGTATTCCCAGGCAGTCTCCATTCAAGTACTAACTAGTCCCGACTCTGATTAGCTTTCAAAACCAGACAGGATCAAAAGCCAGGGTGGTGTGGCTCTAGGCTTATTCCTTTAAAAGCTGCAAATTATTCATAGAGAAGATATACCACATCTTATTCAACCAGAACCCTTGTTGGTGGATATTTTATTTCCAGGTGTTTCTGGTAATAACTAGCGCTGCAACAATAACCTTGCACATACATCTTTGGGCAATTTTTCCAGTGTTTCTTAGGATGTATTCCTGGCAGCAAGATTTCTAAGACAAAAGCTAAGTGTAATTTTGCTAACATGGCCAAATTCCCATTCTTGGAATTACATTATTTTGCATTCTCACTAGCAATGTGTGAGAAGAACTGTTTGCCCACATCCTTTCCAACACAGCATGTAGTTTGTGTTTATGTTAATTTGATAGATAAGGCATGAATTTAAAAGTATATTTCTTTCTGCATCTTATTAAGGTATAGTGTTTTTCTTATGTTTAAGAGCCATTTACCTTTTTTCCCTAGAACTGTTGCTCGTATTGCTTGTCCATTTGGCTACCATTTTTTGTCTTATATTGTTTAATTAAATTTTTTTAGCTAGACATCGTGGTGCACACCTGTAATCTCAGCCTGTAGTCTCAGGACTTGGGAAGTAGACACAGGAAGATCACTTTTTTTTTTTTTTTTAGCCGTACTGGGGGTTGAACCCAAGGCCTTTCGCTTGTATGTTTTGCAAGTGCTGGACCACTGAGCTGCACCCCCAGCCCATTTTTTTACTTTTTGAGACAGGGTTTCGCTAAATTACGCAGATTGCCTCTGGTCTCAAATTTGCGATCCTCCCACCTCTGCCTCCCGAGCCACTGGGATTACAGGTGTGCGCCACTGCGCCTGGCTCAAGATCACAAATTTGAGACCAGTCTGGGCTACATAAGAAGTTCCAAGCCAGCCTGGGCTACATAGTGAGACCCTGTCTGAAATAAACAAACAAAACAATAACAACAACAACAGCAAAATAAACAACAATAAAATTTTTTTTTTCCTGTGCTGGGAATCAAACCCAATGCCTTGTGCATGCTAGGCAATATTCTCCCACTGAACCACATCCCCAGCCCTTTATTTATATTTTTAGAAGTGCTTATTTGTTAAGTATATTAACCCTTTGTAATACATTGCATTTAAAATATTATTTCTTTTTGCTTTACTTTTTGTGTTCATTTCCATGCAAAAAATTTTAAATGTTAAGTTTATAAGTCCTTTTAGTGTTGCTTTTGGATTTTACATTATAGTAAGGAAAGCTTTAAAATTTCTCTGGTTATAGAGGAAACTCATGTTTTCTTATAGTATTTGTGTGCCTCCCTCCTTTTGTTTTGAACATTTAAATTTCTGTTCTGTTTGAGATTTATGTTGGAGTATGGCATCAGGACCTGCAGCTATACCACTGTGGCATCTGATCCTGTCAGATCTTGATCCCATCAGATCTCAGAAGCTAGGCAGGGTGGGACCTGGCTGGTAACTTGGATGGGAGACCGCCTGGAATACCAGGTACTATAGGTTTGGGAGAAGGACCTGGCAACCCACTCCCAAAAAACAATCAGTCATTGAAAACCTTATGTAAAGCAGATTAGCACAACAATAGTGTTTCATACATAGGGTTGCTATGAGTTGGACACTGACTCTACAGCACCTAACAACAACAACAACAATAATGGTGTCAGGAATGGATCTTTTCTCATATTCATTCAGGTTTTTTGACTAAGATTGGGTAGCATCAGGCAGGCAAGACTCAGCTATTTGATTAGAGCATGGAAAGCAACTACTCCAAGCAGCCATGGACACAATCTTCTCAACTGGTCAACGTCTGTGATTAAGAGTCTGAGCGAAGGTTCAAGATTATTGACTATAGCAGGTAACGTAAGAAGTAACTTGGATAGTGCTGCTTCCAACTGAGCATAAATGCACTTGAAAAGAGCCTGATAGAACCCAACCTGTTTCTAGGGAGAAGTCCTTCTATATTTGAATAATAGGCAGGCAGAGAGCAAAGCTCACATAGGATTTCATGCATTGGCAAACCAGGCCTGTATTCCAGGTGAAGGGAAGGCTGTGCTACCTCTAGAATTTTCCAAAAGGCTGCTTGCAGACAGGATCACTATGAGTTTTTTGTTTTGTTTTATTATTTTGTTTGTTGACGTTGATGGTGTTTTTGTTTTATTTTTCTAAAAAGCCAGTTTGGAGGTTTTGGGGTGGGTAGCATGGTTTAGGAAAACAAGATGGGTTTAGGAAAACAAGATCATTACTGAAGCTGGATGATTATACATAGGGTTCATGACATTATTCTCACTATTTTTGTTTCTGTTTGAGATTTTTCTATTACAAATGGTTAAAATGAAAAACATTCCTATCATCACCACACACACACATACACACACACACACACACACACACACACACAGACACACACAGACACACACATACACACACAAGTGTAGCTGAGGTATTTGTGTCTAATACTCTCTTGAGCATTCTACACAGCCTTGAATTGATGAATCACCAGAAGACTGTAATCTCGGTGGACTACATTAATTTATATCTCTGTAAGAAAAGTCTTTACTAAGTTACCCTTTGATGTTTGCTTTTTTAAGGGTGGATTTAAAAATCACCAATATAGAGAATGTCTCTGCATTGTATATATGATCACAGCAGATTTCCTCTTCCATTGTTAGACCTATACTCTAGAATGGGTTTTATCTGATTCAGATACAATTTTTTCAATAAGAATCCTTTATCAGTGGGATTACATACTTCCCCCAGAAGGCATAGAGAGAATAGCTGTGTTTCTTTTTGTGGCATATCAGCTATTGATAATCTTTGCCTAGACTTATTTCCAAAGGAGTTTGTAAAATGATAAAATTCCAATTCTATTATTTTCCCCTTGTTTATGAACTAGAAGCCTTCTATGAGAGAAACTTTTCCTTGTAACCTTAAGGCTCCTCTCCACAGAGCATGACAGACATTTCTTAAGGCTGGAAAATGCTAAGGACAGCTATAGTCAGTTGCCTTCCTCAACTCAGGAAAAGTTGGGGACCACTGCATTTGAGAAGTGTCCACAGTTCTTGTGGAGACCAGTTCTAGGCTTCATAAAACATGAAGATACTGTTGCAGGTTTGTGAAGTCAGGGCAATTATGCTGTAGCTACCACCAGAAACTAGATTCCCCACCATGCTTCCAGAAGCCATTTGGTGAAAAATGGTATGTCCATATTAGGTTCACTATGATGTCTAATAGCTCATCTCAATGCTTGCTGTATTCTGTTTAAATTACTTAATTAATTTTTTGGTGTGGGGGATCAAACCCAGGTCCTTCATGTACATAAAGTAAGCCCTCTACCATTGTGCTACACTACCACCCCTGAATTTTATTTTTTAAATAGAAACTTACACAAAGATTTGAGCTTAGCTTTCTGTGGCTTTCTTGATATTTGGCTTGGCCCCACAAAATCTTTTAACATGTGTTTTTTAATGTTTATCTTCTTCATGATGTCCCCTTATTATGTATATGCACTATATTATATAATTTATGTGTGGCTCAGGACGATTCCTTTTTATTCTTTGCAGCTCAGGGAAGCCAAAAGGTTGGACATCCCTCATCTACACTAAGATTTCTAAATCCATGTTGATGATGAAAATAGTGGCCAAAGAATTGCATTGGGTTGGAATTCAGATCCCAATTTGCCAGTCTCTGAAATTTGTGGTCTTAAACACCATGCCTTAAAGAATGCAAGAGTAAAGTATTAGGAAGCCAAATCAAGATGGGGAGAAGGAAGTTCTCATTGCCTGTGTCAGGCTCAGCATATGTGCCATGGACACTAAGTCCCATGACACGGAGTCTTTGGTAATTCTCCCTTCCTTTTTTTTTGTTTCACAACCAAAAAACAAAAACAAAAACAAAAAAAAAACACAAAAAACAAACAATGCCCCTTCATGTTGCAAAGATACTGGAAAATTAATTTGTGAAAGCCCAAGGTCCTTGTAGATCAATGTTAAATTCCAATATGCAGGTCAGCAAGTGAGCATTGTTGTATCAAAAGCCATATGCTACCCTGGTCCTGGAAAAGGTTTTCAGTGTTGAGGGGTGCAGACATTTTAGGAAACCCACTATTTTGGACCTTCCTTCACAAACAGGCAGTGGTGCAGCTGCATGGCCTTGAAGTCCACATGGACCTGGAGCTGGCTCAGGCCTTGAGCTCCTGCAGATTTTCTTCTCCCATCTGCACCTTGGAGTCCTTGGCCTGGTTTTCCAGCACCTTCATGGGGTTGTTCAGCTCCTCTTCCTCCCCTTTTGTACCCTCTTCTTCTCGAGGAGCTTCTCAGCCAGGAAGTCACGTATAACTCTGGGCTCTATGGTGTGCTTTGTGTTTTCAAGGTCTCTCTTAAAAGTGATTGCTACCAGGCAGCACGTGCGCTAGATGTACAACGAGAAGCTGGGAGGCCTAGGTAGACGTGCTCTGCACCGCCTCTTTGCCAGCATTGAATTCTTCCCCTTGTATAGGTACTCTGTGTGCTTTACTCAGATTAGTGGGGTCCAACAATTCTACTGTCAGTCTTTGGGGATCTTGCGTTTGGGGATCATTGACTAGGTGAATTTGGGCTGGTAGTATTGATTTAAAACTTTTCTGTCCTCTATCTTTGCCTTCTTGTCATAAGCACTAGAGAATTGTTTAGGTTTGATATTTACCAAGTTTCTAGGATACTACCCTGCCTTAATTTCCCAATAGTATTCTTTGAAGCACAAGTGCTCTTAATTTTGATGAAATTCAACTCACCTGTTTTTTTCTAGTCTTTGTGATTTTTACGTTATAGCTAACAAAGCATTTCCAAATCCAAGATTAGAAAGATATACCCCTGCTTTCTTCTAAGAGATTTGTAATTTTAGCTTGTACATTTTTATCTTTGGTCCAGTTTAGTTAATTTTTCTGAGTGGTTGTGAGGTAGGGATCGAATTTCATTCTTTTGCATGTGGATATTCATTTGTTGAAATGACTATTCTTTCCTAGAAAACTTCTTAAGGGCAACATTTCAAGAGGCAATTCCAACATTTTGTTATCTAGTGGGTTGAGAGATCCACAGGTAGAGAAGGGATACAAATATCTACTGGGATCCAAATGTTCACATCACAGGGTCCTTCCAGGCTAGGGGGTGAAATGTCAGCACCAGCATGCCAGTCTCCTATTTGTACCTATGATAAGAGTTACAATTCAGTTCCAGAACACTGGCCAAATTGTGATGGCTTCCAGAACTATGACAAAGAATGGTGCTCCAGGAGGAGCATGTTTTGCAGGAATTCAGCAAGTTAACTTTGCATATGTGGAATTTGTGATGCACACAGGACATGTGCATGGTACTGCAGTATGTAGTTGGAGAGATAAGATGGAGTCCTGACCAGAGGAAAGACCTGGGCTGGAGAGAGACTTGAGACTATGGTGCATAGAGGAGAGCAATCCATCTCCCAGAGAGAGGGACAAGGTGAGATAGTAGGGTATGGGACCCAAGGAGGTCCACAAATGGGACTGCAAGGGACTGGCCTGAGAGGTGGGGGTGGGAAAACATATCCAGGAAAGAGTATTGATGAGGAAGCCAGGGTAGAGGATGATTCCAGGAGAGGTATCAATGGTATTGAGTGCTGTGAGGTTGGAAAGGTGAAGAACGGAGAGTGTCCCTCTGATTGTCATGAGATGGTTGGTCACCTTGGCAAGCACAGTTTTGGTGAAGTAACAGAAGCCAGACATAGGGGTCTGAGCAGTGAACTAAATGTGAGCAAAGGCTTGTGTAGTCAAATCTGATGAGAGAGACCGAGATAGGCCTCAGAAAACCAACATAATTATATTACTCCTTGGAATTTAAAGAAAACCCAAGATCAGACAAAAAGGTCAACTGACTATGAGAAAAAATGTCCGAGTGAAAGCAAGCATGTTTGTGTCTGTCAGATCCAGCCTGCACATTCAACATTAAACCAACCACATTAACATCTGAGACATTCTTGAAGAAATGGATCCTATATGGTGGGGAAACGCTAATCTCAAGTACAGGCCTTGCTAAGAATATTTACCAGCAGATAAAGCACAAAATCCTTTTCTCACGGAAAGGTCCACATTATCCTGCATTAGAAATCCAGTGTTAAAAAAATGTTGGTGTCTAGAATCTTGGACCTACTGACTCAGGATCTCATGAGGCAAGCCCAGTTTTAATAAACTCTCCAGGTTGGGAAAGTCTAGCCTGCATTTGTCCATTGTACAGCTGCTGATGTGAATACTTACCACCCATTCCATTCATGAGATTCTCCTTCAGTCTCGTGGCATGGGTAACTGCAGCCAGATTAAGGGCCTGCTTGGAGCAACCATCTACAGATGGAGATAAAATATCCCTGAAATTGTTGTTGTTGTTGTTAGGTGCTGCCAAGTTGGGTTTGATGCATAGAAACACTATGTACAGCAGAACAAAACCCTTCTTGACACTGTGCCATGCCCGGTGCTATGTCAGTGCTTTTCTGCTGTTCACAGGGTTTTCAATGGTTGGTTGTTTTGGGAGTGGGCTGCCAGGTCCTTGTATTTTTGCAGTGCTGGGGATCAAACCTAGGGCCTTAGAGAGCGGCACTCTACCAATTGACATAAATCCCAGCCCAATTCCTGGAATAAACAACTGCAAACTAGGTCCATTTCTGTCAGATGATAGTTAGGGGTAGGAGGTGGACTTTTTACTAGCTTCCAACTGTCATTGTTAGCTGAGTGTGGTGGCACATGCTTGTAATCCTACCAACTCAGGAGGTTGAGGCAGGAGGACCATGAGCTTAAGGTCAGAGGCAGCCTGTGCAACTTAGTGAGACCCTTTCTCAAAATTAATAAAAGGACTGGGGGCAAGGCTCTGTGGAAGTCCACATGCCTAGCATGTATAAGGTTCTATTTAAACCCTCTATTATTGCCCTCCTAAACAACAAACTAACAAAGAAAAAAGGCACCCAAACAAACTCAACCACAAACAAACCCCAAAATAGGTATAAGAGCTGTGGGCAAGAGGAAGTTATTTTACTCACATTTTATCAGAAAAGAGATCTGTCCTGGCCAGTGAAAGTAATTAGGGAGATTTTGGCTTTAGCCTTAGCATAAAATTAGTTTTCCTTCATTCCACTGAATAAATGTGGAACAAAAAATATAAAATATTGGTTGGAAGGGATGCAAAATCATTTGCTTATGAGTTCCCATCAGCCTTGGCTGAGCCTGTAGGTGATCCTGATCATTTAGAATTATTGAATTAAGAAACTGAATTCAGTTCTAAGTATTTATGGAGAACCAATGAAAGATGAAAGTTTTGGTTAACAAGAGCAGGACAGATAGTAATTAAAAATATTATTATGCATTTGTGTTAGTTGAGGTTTATGTGTTGATACCCATGACAAAATGTTCTCAAAACACATGATATATAATACACAATTAAAGATCATATTGAAATGCAGATGCATGAAAAATGGAAAACATTAGCACTCATAGATTCCATTTACTTTGAATTTTAAAGGGTAGAAATATACTTTAAATTTTAGGAATAATTCGAAGTTCTGATAAAATTTTTGTCTGAGAGGCTATCCTGACTTTATTCATTGTTAACTAGTTTGATCTATAAATTAAATATTAGTAACATGTTTTCTAGGACCAATGTTGGCGGAAGGGTTAAAATATTATAGGAAGAAGTACTAAAGTGTTTTCACCCTCATGAAGGCTGTTAATTAAAAGCATTTCCTCAAGTCCTTTTAATTGTTCACTTGTTTTTATCATGAAAATCATCTCTTACTCTATAAGAGGGAATTACTAATCTTTATCAACAATATTTTTATTATTATTCCTATTACTATTAAACTCTTGAATTAGCAATGTCTCACTATTGCATGCAAATAAGTTCCTAAAACACAGGAGGGTGTGCCCTGAAACATGCATTCATTAACATTCATGATTAATCTTTGGGTATAATGTGGAAGAATGTAAAACTGATGTAATGATTACATAACAGCTTTCAGAACCATGTGGACCTGTTATTCCAGAGCACACAGGAAAAGACTCTAAAACAAAATTCTATCACCCAATACTTTCTCTGAGGGCTGTTTTTGGCCTTTTCAGAGTTTAATCAGCTGATTCTCTGAGTTAGAATCCAAGGCTAGAAGTAGCATAAAATGCACACAGAAGCCCAGGTAGGATCTTGGCTCTCCCCCAATGAGAATGAGCCCTATGTGCAGGATTTCTTCCCTGTGGAGCTTTTATTACTGTTTTACATGGATCTGGAGGAAAATAATCCAGCGGTTTTATAGTTGTGAATTGGTTGGGCTTCAAACCAGACAGACCTGGATGGAGTCCTGATTTTGTTGTCACAGTCTGAGTGTCTTGGGGAAGATGTAAGATCTCTTCCTCTTATTTCTATCTATAAGCTGGAATCCACTTTAGAGACATATTGTGAGATAAACTGAGGAAACCTTTTTAACAGATATACCCCAATGCCATGGACATAGGGGTGTAGTATAATGTTGTCACTAATAATCATATCTAAAACCGATACATATATGTGCTTTCTTTTTAAAAAATTCTATAGACTTAAAAAATCACTTTTTATGTACAATATTAAAAAACTTCCAGAGGAGAAGCAAACCCCTTTTCAGAGCAAGGCCACCACAGGCTATTTCGTATAGGAAGTGAAACACTCGCAGGTGGAAGTCATTTGAGTTCATAGAGCAAGGTGATTTTATCCAGCCAATGGGAGGGCAGAAGCGGTCAGAATTGGAGAAGTGCGTGCCCTCACTAACCCTACCTCCCCAAACACAGTAATGTTGCTTAAGACAAAGGAGGATGGGGCCTTCTGGCCCTGCTGCTCCATTGCGGATGTTGACCACAGGCACGGAAGGAGATGGTTTGACTTTCAGGATCCCCAAGGCAAACAATTCTTTTCCTATTAGTGGCTAGAATATTCAAGATGGCTTCCCTAGAGATCGGGAGGGCAGGCAGCCCAGGGTGAAAGTGGGTGGGGCCCTTGTGTTTTCACTGAGACTCACCCTCAGCAGCAGCAGAAGGCACCTTCAGCCCTGGCCTCCGGAAACAGAACCCCAGCTGGTGCACAAAAACAGGGTAAAGTGTACCGTGTCTGATCCCCAGATGGCACTGATTTTCATGGTCCGTGTGGACACCCAGAGCAACTAAACTGTGGGAGTCAGGAATCAGTATAGCAGAGGCCTTGAATTAGGTAGTCTGGGGTATTGGCTTTTATTGGTTTATTGGAAACCTCATTTGGATTGGAAGAAATAATTTGCTCTTGGGTAAATTCATTCCCTGAAGGGTGGGGGAAAAAGACTGGGCTTCTGTTTTTTGGAAAAGTTTACTATTGGTTGTTTCATTATTACAGGAGATTTTAGAGGGTAGAGGTCCTTTGTGGTAGGGAGACTGGAAGGAGACTGCAGGAGACTGGAAGGGCAATGCTGTCTCTGATATTCTCTTGTCTTTATTTTTCTTCAAAAACTTAAGTAACAAGGGAGGTATTGTTTGAAAGAAGAAAGTACTGTCCATGTTTAGATGACAAGGGAAGTGGATGACATTCAGCTCTCGAGGAAACAAATGAGTCCTTAGTGGGGATTTATAGTGGCTTGTGGGACTATGAAGGGGACCCTTGAATTTGAGAAGCAGGGCAGCCAGCTTTTCTTTGGTCATGCCTTCTGAGTCATATATGATGTCTCTTGTGGCTGCTTATCATTAGGCTATGTCTTTGCTCAGACTTGGCACCCTGTGCTCTATCTTCTGTGTTTGACATGAACTCTACACAAATATTTGTTGGCTGAACCTCTGCAGATACTATGGTAAATGCTGGGGGTGCACAATACAAATGAAATTCTTTCTTTGATGTCAAGGAGTTCAATGCACAACAAGCTTTCCCACTATAACTCCTCCTCATCTTCTAATTTGCTCATCTACGTAAAAAATTCAACAACCTGTTTTGAGGTGAATTAGATGTGAGTGGAACTTCTTTGACAGAAACTCATTTCTTTCCTGGACTGAATGCAATGATACCTTTTATGATACCCAGTGGTTCTCAAAGATCAATAAAAAATGTTAGTGGTTAATGTTTGACTGGAGGTGAAGGGAGAGGCAGAGAAGGTGGAGCAGGGCAGAGGGAGTGTTCCCAGGAGATCCTCAAGTCCCAGCAAGCGTCTTGCGAATGGAAGAAAATAACTTTTAACCACCACTTTGTTACTTACAGAAAGGTAAGGGTGGATATGTATCAATGAAATATTTCTTCAAGAATGACAAATTAGTTGGGGGGTATTAAAAGTTGCTGGAAAAATTTATTTCTCAAAGTGGGCTGTGTAGCATTGCTGGGAAAAGGCATTTATTCCTGGTGTGATAAGTTTTGTTTGCAGAGCAGAGTTGATTTCTTTTCTGGTTCCTTTACATTGTTCTATATTTTATAAATTCATTTAATGAAGTGGCTTTATTTAAGCCAAGGTTGGTGGTGTATCAAAGAAAAGACTGGGTTCTCTGTGGTTTAAACAGATGTTATACCCATTCTTTGTGCTTAGTGTATATAAATGCTCTGAGGTTCTTATAGTCTAGAAGTTGAGGTTAGAATTTCCTCATAAAGTTTGGCATCTCTCAGATATGAGGACTGAGCTTTCTACCTACTTTTCAGAAAACAGAATTCAATTTTGGATTCTTAGGACTGTCTGGGACACAGCAGGGAGGGAGGCACAGAGAAAAAAGAAGTCTTTTGCAGAAAGTGCTGGAATAAGAATTAAAGACAGAGCCACACCTGCCTTCCCAATTGGGAAAGGGAGGCTGGCATGCATGCTGGTTAGCTTCTAGTGCTGTCTTTGGCCTTGCCAGTGGACAATCCATCTGCTAATGAATGATTCTTGATGTTAAGTCATGTGCTGCTTATTGGAGTCTTCAGAGATCCAGCCTTTGCTTCGGTCTTGTTTCTTTATTACAGGGAACTTTATTACAGGGAAAGATGCCCTTTGTGGTAGGGGATGGCCCGCAGGAGACTGGAAGTGCAAGGCTGTCTCTGATACTTTCTTGTCTTTGTCTTCAAAAACTTAAGTAGCAAGTGAGGCATTGTTTGAAAGAAAAAAGTACTCTCTATGTTTAGATGACAGGAAATGGATGGCATTCAGCCCTCACCAGGAAACAAAATGAGTCCCTTCCTGAGTGGGGATTTACAAGTGGCTTATGGGGCATGTAGTTTATGAGTCTTCAGCGTTGGTGTGATGGGTTGGGCCAGTTTCATCATTTACCAGTGGCAGGCACTGAGCAGAGTGCTTGAGCTCTCTGAACCTTAGTTTTTTTCATCTATAAAACAGAGATAATGTGGCTAACAGGGTAATTGTGAGACGTAAGTTAGATAAGTAGGTAAAGAACTTACTATATTACTTGGCATATGGTGGACATTCAATGAATGTTAGTTCTCTATTCTATGGGAAAGTTCAAGTAAGTGACTCAGGTCAAACCACAAAGTTACTGTTCATTCTTTAGGAAAAAAAAAACAGTAATGCCACAAAAACATAATCCTCCATTGTATTAGAGAGCAACTAATGCTATGGCAAAGATGTGTGAAACAATAATATAAAAAGAGAATGATAAAAGTATTGGGTTTTGATGTATAGTTAAAAGCCCCTGTACTGGTTCCCGTATAAATCTTCAGGTGCAGTGTGGATATATATAGCTTCCTTTAAAACTCAGTAAGCCCTAGAAAAAGTCATTGCTATTGATGGTGTGGATTACATTTCCAGTACCTTCTTGTATTTCTTACAAAAGGAAAAATAGATGCTGGTGGGAATGTACCCTCTTCTTCCATTGTCAGAGGAAATTTCTGAAAAGGAGCACATGCCCCACTTTTCCTCCATGTCAAGAGAGTTGACTCTGAGAAGAAAAGCTCAGTATCAACATTTCCCTTTCTTCTGAAGACCCACAGATATGTGCATGTACAGGTGCTAACTTACATGGGTTGAAACACAGACATTTATTTGTTGGCATAAAATTGCATTCATTCAGAAATCCTTACTGTTGAATTTAGAATGGGGCTAGTTCTGTGGCTTACACATTGATTATCTAAACAAGGAAAAACATGCTGAATTTTATTAGGGAAATATCCATCTCCTTATTTGTTAATGAGAATGAAAAAACAGGAATGTTTACTTAGGTATAAAACATTTTAATTTCATAAAAGATATTCAGCAATTGGCTGAAGTGCTAATTATACTAGAGCTGAGTTTTTTCACTTACGCAAGATGAAACAGACTACGCTATACTTTATGGTTGTATATGTGGTGCAAAGAAAACTTAGTTTCTTTTAAAATATTTTGTGAGGTTGACATTTTGGATTCTCTCATGATATTCAGAGTCAATTTCTTACCATATTTAAAACATTAGGACTTTTTTTTTTGGTGGGACTAGGGATCAAGCCCAGGATTTCATACATGTTAGGCAACTACTTTACCACTGAGCCGTACCCAAGACCCCGAGAGAAGGACTTATAGGTCTTAAGAGGATCAAAATGATAGACTTGTGCTTTTAAAGAATGTTTAAAGATGAGCACATTTTCCTCCCATGGAGGCTGTCTAGCCTAGTGGTTCTGTGCTTGGTCTGTCCATTTAGATGGACTCCCCTTCCTCATCTTCCCTAAGCTTAGTTTCCTGCTCTATAGGATAACAGGACTCACATTATAGGAATATTGTGTTTAAATGAATAACTTACCAAAAGTGCTTAACTTAGCAAATGATTAATAAATGCAAGATTTTAAGTTTCAGTAAACTAATTCATGATGAGATTTCATAGTAGTATGGCACCCTTTATTAGGTAAAATGGAATTTCTTTTTCTTTATTCTGCTCCACATCTCAGTCATCAGTTATGATTTAATTGCAGACATCAGAAAGTTAACCTGCTGTCCTTGAGCATGACTGTACATTTTTGCCATTCAGGGTCTCCTTGTAAATAAACTCGTATTACAATACACAATTTTTTAATTCTCCAATGTCTAAACCCTGTGGGATGGAATCTAATTTAGACTTACCTCCTATTGATTTTCTAAAGCCAGAATGTGTGATCTTACTTTGCTGACAAAGTGCTCATCTGTGCACTTTATAATACTTGAAGAAATGTATATAATACGTAAAGAAAACACTGTCAGAAATAACCAAGCTACTTTTTATGAGGAATGGTGATTCCCATCTTCCTCTTCAACCAGGGAAGTCCCTTGTGGTGATGGTCTGCTAGATGGAGGAAAGAAAGTCCTTCCTTGCCTCCCTTCTAGGGTTTCTGAGGAGATGTGAATCTGCCCACCTCAGGGAACTCAATGCTTAAGATACTTGGGAAGTGTCCCAGCAGGGTGGCCCTCTGTGGCCCCCACATTGAAGCCTCCCTTCCTTCTGACTGGAGGCCAGCTTTCCATTCAGGGCTGGCCCATCCTGTGAGACTCTGAGAAGAGGCTTCTTTTCTCCAGCTGCCCCATCCCTTGCTTGGTGTTGGAGAGTGCTGAGTGGAATGAAAGCCAACTAGCAATGACAGTGACCACATTGCTCAACATATTCCCTAGAATTCCATTCTTTTCTTTAGCAATTATGCTGATCATATAAATTTAAACCTTTTAAAGTTCTCTAGGGAGCTATCTGTCTACCATGATCCCATGTACGGTGTCATGAACATATTGATAAAGTAATCCCTCCCAATTTTGCCTATGTGTGAAGTCAGATTTTCACATTTGTAGAGACTGGTCTATCTATATTGTAAAGTTCAGTGGGAGAAAAATGCTTTCATTCGTATGGAGATTGATGGTGCTCCCTTCCTGTTTCTTTCCCTGCTTTCCCCTCTGTCAGCTCTAAAAACACCCCATGCAGCCGCCCACACTCTCCTCAGGTGAACTCATCAGTCTGGAGTTTGAGGCAGCAGCCCTGATTTGATGCCTGAGCGCTTGTTCCTGGCATATTAAGAGCCACTTAAATTGGATCCCTAATTTGTCAAAAGTGCAAATTGTTCAGGCCCTCCTGCAGTTTTCTAAACTGTAAGTGATGTAATTGGTGCCAGTGATTTGTGAGTAAGACCAAAAGGGATGGACATAATTGATCTGAATAGTACTTGATGAACAATGGTGTGAACCAGCTTTAAATCCAATCTGTATTCAGATCTGGCCTTGCCTTATAATTTATGTTGCTCTTAGCAATATACTATGCAGACGTAAAAGAAATGACACACAGGATATGTGACGCTGTTCTGTCCTGGTGATGTTGGGAATTCCAGTCATATCCTTTCCTGCCCACACCCACCTCTGATATTTGAAAACAAATTTTGCAGTCCTCTCCCCCTGCACCTTCCTTGTTCTTTGGAGTTGCATGGCTCAATCTTAATGTTAGATGAATTATTTTAATTCAAAGCCCTTAGTGCTCCTTTTCTTTTTATTACAAAAACCTCAAACAAAAAGGATAAGAGGTGACTGACTCTATTTAAGATTTACCTAGCACTTAGCTTTTTGCAAAGGGGAAAAAAAAATCAATGTGTGCATGCTGAGATGCTTACAGGTTTGGAGATAAGAGACCTAGAAATTCCCTGTCTTAGATAAATGAGGAAATGACAATAGTGTCTAAAAATATCTCAGATCTTCTTGGGTGCATTGGAGCCCAGCAGGAGAATCAATCAAGCTTCAAATGGCACTCTTGGGCTGCCATGGGCACTATGTATTAACAGAGTAAAGCCCCTTTGAGACCGTCCTTGTCCTGGATGGTAGTGCCTTAGTCAAAGCCAAAGTGCTTTGGTATATTAGTTTGCTAAGGATGAAAGGTCAGTGGCCCTTATTCTACATTCATGACCTGGGGCCCCAATCTACAGTTAAAGCCAGCAGTGGTGGCAATGTCTGCTGGGTGAGGTGCATCCACATTTTGGTGACTGAGGTCTTTTCAAAACCAAGAACTTTTAGACCTATGTCAGTAAGGGTGTGCTTGGCCTCTCAGATAATCACCATAGGAACTGTCTGAATTAGCCCTGGCACATGAGGGAGACCTTGACAAATAGCGAAGATTCCAAGCAGATGGCTAGGCCAACTATTTAAAACAGTTTAGACAAAATGTCATAGAATCACCTGAAAATCTACTTAAATTCTTTCTGAGTACTTGTAAAGGAGACTTACCATGTGAAGGGTTGGTGGTTTTAGGCCATTTCAGTAATAAACAATGGTTTCCTATCAGTGTCCTTATGACCCCAGTATGATATTCATTAGGGGATCATGTCCCTGAAAAGAGGAAGTAAAAGCAAGATAGGTTTGAGAGAACAGAGTCCCCTTCAGATATTATGCTAGCATTAGTGTAGTTTGCTTTGGCTCATTTGGGAAGGGCTTTGCCCTGCCGCTTCATTTGTCAGTAAGGATGTTGCTGTAGAGGCTATTTCTTGAAGGCTCTCTCAAGTGGGCTGTAGGAGTCTTTCCTGTGGGGTGGTAATGGGATCATGGTAGGATAGCTCCCCAGACTAAGCAAGCTTGGCTTGTAGAATATTCAGTGTTCTAAGTATTAATTCACTGAATCTCATAACCCTCGAAGGTGGATGCTATCATTGTCCCTGTTTATGGCTGAGTGAGTGGAGCCATGAGGCAGTGGAGGATCCAGGACCCAAACTAATCAGTCTAACTCCAGAGTCCGTGCTCCTAACAGTTGCAGGATGTGGTAGGTTTGTCCTCAAATGCATCATTTGAGGCACCTTTCACATGGGTGTGGAAAGTAATTCTATTTCCAACTGGAAGCCCTCCTGTGAGTGGCAAGATTAAATGTGAATGGCAAAATATAGAAAAAGTACATTTCCATGAAAACGACTCAGTGACCTATGTGAACATCTGACTAAAATAAGGCATTCATTTTATTTTTATGTCCTTTTCTATCATTCTATTTGCATATTTTGAAGATTAAAAGTACTAAAAAATTGGTTCAAGGATTGTTGTTGTCATGTGCCATCAGGTCAGTATCTGACTCAGTGACGTTACATACAACAGGCAAAACACTATTGTCAGTACTCTGCTATTCATAGGGTTTTCAGTGGTGAATTGAGTTTTGGGAGTGGGTTGCTGGGTCCTTCTCCCAAGTCTACAGTATCTGGTGTTCCTAGGTCGTCTCCCATCCAAATACTAACCAGGTCCAACTCTGCTTAGCTTTTGAGATCTGATGGGATCAGACACCACAGTGCTATGGCTGCAGGTAGTTCAAGGATAGATGATGTATTTTAACCATTTTTCAACTACTTACCAGACCAAAAATCTGTTAGTATATTTAAAAGAGAAATGACCCTTTTCATCAATAACAAAAATATATTATTGTACTTTGCATCAAAACAAAGCTCTAAATTTCAAATTAGTTTCCTTTAGTTATTTATTGATAGTTATTTTTATAGTAGTAAAATTTATTCTGAAATCTCTTATAGATGAGAAAAAATTAATAGGCTTTCTATGCTAGACAATGACGAATGTTTTAGAATTTAACAAGCATCTGTTCAGGGCTTAATATATGTGAAACATGGTATGAAAGGCTCTGAAAGGTTAGAAACATAACAATTTAAAAATAAGGCCTCAGCTCTGAAGGATTTGATTTTCTAGTGCAGAGAATAACACCAACAGGTAAATAAATGATAAATAATTAAATATGGGCATGGGGGACTTCGAGAGGAAGAGGCTTCCAGCTGGAAATCAAGGAAGATTTCATGAAGAAAGTAGGATTTGGGTCCTAGCTCCATGAAGGCAAACCCTATATTTATTATTTTGGTCTCCCCGGTCTCAGCAAGTATGTGGCAGGTATATGAAGCTTGAATCAACTTTTTAAAAAATAAATAAATAAATTGGCTAGTTGATAAAGTATGAGAAGCAGAGTTGAGGAAGGATTGTTGTTCGGTGATAGTCTTAAATCAACTTCATTTGGCAAGTATCCACTGTCCGCTGTCTGTGCACTGGGCCTCTGCCAGGTGGGGAGGACAGCCAGTGCCAACCCTGGGCCTGAGGGACCCTGGGCCAAAGTGCCCTGGGGAGGCCAGTATAACTGGGAGTGGCGGAGAAGGCTGGAGGAGTTGGGAGCAGCATGTGAAAGATGTTGAATGCTGAGGAGTTTGAGAAAGAGTCTATAATTTATAATTACATGGTGTCTGTAGTTTTACTTCTATGTAGAAAATATTGGTTGCTAGATGATCATGTGTATTTTGCTAGTGTAAAAAAACTAGTTATACCTAACAATACCAATTTATTTGTTTGTATATATAATAATCTTTCAGTATCCATGAGGATTTGTTTTAGGACCTCTATAGATACCCAAGTCCATGGATGCTCAAGCCCTTTATATGAAATGGCATAGTATTTGTATATAACTGGCACATATTCTCCCATATACTTTAAATAATCTCTAGTGCTGAGTGTGGTGGCACATGCCTGTAATCCCAGGGGCTTGGGAGGCGGAGGCAGGAGGATTGCAAGTTCGAGACCACAGGCAGTCTGCATAATTTAGCAAGATCCTGTCTCAAAAAAGTAAAAAAAAAAAAAAAAAAAAAAAGGAGAGAGAAGGGCTGGGGTGCAGCTCAGTGGTCCAGCACTTGCAGAACATGCAAGCCTGAGGCCCTGGGTTCAACCCCCAGGAATGCAAAAACAAACAAAAAAACCCTCTAGATTACTTAAATTCCTAACACAATGTAAATGTCATGTATCGTTATACTGTATTATTGTATTATTTAGGAAATAATAAGAAGGAAAGTCTCTATATGTTCAGTATAGGCACATTTCTTGTTGCCTCTAAGGGCCCCGACTATTTTTGATCCATGGTTGGTTGAATTGAATGTGCAGATATGGAACTTGTGGATATGGGGGGATGGTTGTATTTCCCCTTGCAATATGCTAGAACTTGGTATTGTTTGTAATTTGTTTCTAAGTGTTTCCAAAACAAATAAACAGTCTACAGCAGTAAGATAAAAAAAAAGTCTTGTTTGTGTTTAAATACGCATGTATTCTAAAATATTTGGTCATGTACACCAAATTCTGTTGCAAAGTCTAATTTTTAAACATTCAAGAAAATCATGAATCTAAGAATCCAGAAATATTTTAGTCCTAGCTTTACCTTAAAATAGCTGTAGAACCTTGGAGTAAGTTGTTTAATTTATACAGCATGTTTTACACACACACATCTCTATCTCTGTGTAGGCAGATGTCTATATCCACGTAGCTGTCACACTACATAGGAGCACAATAATGGAGCTGAAAGAGGTTTTAGGGTTTAGAATCAACAGATCTTGTAGGAAGCCTGTTGATGCCACTTCTTAGCTATAAGTCTAAGAAAATTGCTTAACTTTGAACATCTGATTCCCCTTCTATAAAATCATTATAGTAATTCCTTATTCCTTATTCCACATTTGTTATTAAGCAGTTGCCAGGTATTTTTCCATGTAAAGAAACTGAGGCACAGAGCGATGAAGTTGTACATCTATGGGCAAAGCAGAGCTGGGTCACAGCCCAAGCTGTCGGGCTTGGTGCCCACCTTCTGCACCACTCTGCTAGGCTGTTTATATTATAGGCCTCTCTACAGGTCGGCTTCAGAGGTGATGCTTATTTCTTTCTTTATCTCCCAGGGTGTTTGTGAGACTAGAACAGGAGAGCACTTTCACTTTTTTAGAGTTCAGATAACAACTATCCAAATATAAAGCATTTAAAATGTTCAGGGTCTAAATTTTTTAGAATGGTTAAAAATGTAATAACTATTTTCCATGCTAATGATATTAGTGAGATATGTTCAATGTAGAAACACTTTAAAAAATAAAGAGAAAGATGAAACAAACCAAGATCATCTGCAGTTGCTAAATATAATAATAAAGTAATTGGAATTTTAGTGAAATGAACACATTTTTATTTCCTTTTCTGGCAGCCCAATATTATAGGCAGCAATACTGCTTTACATGCCATGTAGAAATTTTATCTCAGATCTTAAAGTCAGTTATTCATGACATGTCACAAAGTGAAAGTTAAAATTTTTGTGAAATGTGAAGCCTCAAGGAGGAGCCGAAAAATAATATTGAATTAAAGATAATGCAGGCAGAATTTGGATGCATATTTTGTCTCTTGTGAAGTAACAAGAAATAATTTTTTTCCATAAGTATACTGCACAGGTGATTACAATATTTAGAAGACCAAAGAGGCAGCTGGTGAAGTCTTTGATGAATCATGAACATTCTTGGGTTCTTTCCACTTGAGGAATCTCGTATATTTGCAGCTTTGAATCAGAACCACTAAAATTATGTTTATGTAGTTAATTTTCCAGAATATAAGTTCCTCACTCATATAAAAGACAGGAAATTATAAAACAAAAAGCCCCCCAAAGAGTGAAATGATTGTTGTTGCTTATCATTTAAGATGTTCAAATGAAGGTTATAATGGAGTGAAGTAGCTACAGAGAATTGCAGAGAGCTTGTGTGGAGGTATGGGGTTGTATGTTGCTCTAGATGAGTGATTATGAAGCTTCTGGAAGACTGGCTGTTCCACAAAGAGGAAAGCTGGCCTTTAGGGATCACATCTTACTAGGATGGTGACTGGATATCATCCAGTGATTCTTACTGGTTGCAAAGACATGATTTCAGTAGACTGGCAACTGATTGTCTTTATCTCTGATTTATCCACAGGAGTTTGAGTGCGGAATAGCAAGATGACTGTAGTCCATCTTCACCCCCTGTGGCTTCTTATGCTTTGTTTGGTAAGAGCAGAGGGTGTGCTTTTCTATTTGCTTACTAGAATATTTTCTGACCACCTTCTGCCTCATACCAGGGAAGGAATAGTTATAACTTTTTCAAAAAAAAAGTAGCCTATCAAAATTAAATTGTATAAAATGGGCACAATGTTCTGATGTGATATTTCCAATGAAACGGCTACTAATCACATGTCTATCTTTCAACTGGGGGAGACACTTTATCCTTGGCTCTTAAAAGCCAATTCCACACTATTGAAAAAGTTTAACTTTATTTTAATTTGTTTTGCGGTGCTAACGATTAAATCCAGGGACTTGTACATGCTAGGCAAGCACCCTACCACTGAGCTACCTCAGCCCAAGGGCAAGGTTTAAACAAATCTATCCATGTATAGCTTAAGGACTCTGGAAGGAAATTGTACTGATACATGTATTAATCTATATCCCTTAATCTTCACTTTTGATCCTTTTTAACTTTGGTCATGAAAATTTACCACTAAAAAACGTCAAGAAAATAATTTTCCCAGCTGGATTTGGTGATTCATACCTACAGTCCTAGCACTTGAGAGGCTGAGGCAGGAGGATGAAGAGTTACATAGTGAGCTCCTGTCTCATAATAATCATAATAGTAATCATAATAATAATCATCACAATATTTTTTATTTTCAACCCTTTGCTGCTCTATATTTTTCTTCTCATAGATGGTTTAGAGTTTCCTGGTTAAATTTCTAGCCATTTGTCAAGTTAACTCTGTTGTCTGTTAGGCTTCTAGAGTTTGGAACTGAGTGGTGACTGGATGGTCCCAGCCCTTGACCTTGGGTAGATAGTGGGGTGCCAGCCTTGTTTTATCCATGGGGCTCCTGAGGTTCACAAAGGTTGTCAAAATTCTTGTTGTGTTATGAAGCAAGATTACTGGGATATGTTTGCTTTTTGTTTAGAAGGAAGCTTTTAGGTCCTCATATCTCAAGTCTTCCTTTCTCTGGGACCCAAAATAATATACCAAATTTCACGTCCCAAGAAGGCCCCCTAGAGCCTACACAGTTCAAAATATTTACAAAGTGAAATAGAGCCAGACTTGTAAAACTATCAGAACCTTCCTTCTGGGGGAGAAAATTGCAGCTCAAACTTTATGAGTAAAGTGCATCATCACAGCCTGGGGTTCACAGCTTGTCTCCATTATTGTATATGGCCATGTCAGACATCCTTATTTGACCTTGCTCTTCTTATCCTCTCAAATACCTTTCTACCTGTATTATTGCAGAGTGTTGAAAAAGTCGGATCCAGGTTCAAACTTGTTGCTTCCACTTACCAGTGATTGGAATCTGAAAGAGTTACATTAAGTTTTGAACCTCAGTTTTCTGCCCTTTGAAATGGATCTAATAAAAGTTCTTGACTTATGGGATATGGTTGCAATCAAATGAGACAATGTATTTATAAAGCTCTTGGAACAGATTAGCACAGCCAAACACTGAATGGATATTAGCTATTGGTATCTCTACGACATTTCAAATGTTCAGTGTCTACACCATATGGACCTTGACCTCCATGAAGACAGGACTGTGTTTTACTCATCTTTGCAGTCTTACTACCTAGCCAGTGCCAGGAACAGGGTAGAAATGAAATATGCTTATGGAGTTATATGAGGAAGCAACAGTGAGATTTAAGAGAGAGAAGATTCTGTTCCAATACTTTGCTATGACTGGGCCCATTTGCTGCTTGTCTGAGAAGGGGACCTACATTTCTCTTCCTGGACAAAAGGTGTCCTTTATCCAGTTTCTACCACACCATCCCTCCTAGCTCTGGTGGTGGGGCTTGGTGACTCATAGTGTGCACATGCATTTTGAAATCTTTATAGCCCCAATAGCCATATTAATGGGCAGGAAGAGAGATTTGTTGCCCTGATATAAGGATGCAACTTTGAACCCTGAAACTGAGACCCAGCCCTCCTTTCTTGGAAGTGAGCCAGCTTATTCTCATAGGAAAAACAGAGCCTTCCTGTGGTTTTCTGGCTAATGTCACTTTCACCGGTGTGAGCAACTGCAAGGCTGATCCAGAGCTGAGGGAGGCAGTTTGCTGGTGAACAGTAGCTCCACAGAAAGCACTGCTCCCGTCTGGGACCCACCACCGTGGCACTGGCTGTCTGTACCCAGCTCTTGTGTCTTACTTTGTAGGGGAGGTAATGGAGTTGGACAAGAAGTAAAGAAGTAAGAGGAAGGAAAGTTCCCAAAGGAAGACAGACTCAGTGAGGAGATGCCTAGACATCTGTAAAATTATTGAGAGAGTTAAGAATGCTTTTTGCTAAGAGTACAAGGAGATTTGACTTTAGGACCTTCTAAATAAATAGAGGTCTGCAGCTGTAGCCCTGTGGCATCTGATCCCATCAGATCTCAGAAGCAAAGCAGGGTTGGGGCTAGTTAGTACTTGGATGGGAGACCACCTGCTGTAGACTTGGGAGAAAGACGTGGCAACCCACTTCCAAAAATCAATCCACCGTTGAAAATCCTATCAATAGCAGAGAAACACTGATAATAGTGTTTCACCTGTTGTAGGTAGGGTTGCTATGGGTCGGATACTGACTTGACGGCACCTAACAACAACCACAAATAAATAGAGGCTTATTTTCCAGGATTGGAGGTTCAGCTCCTGCTTCTAGCCACCAGCTGTGGAAGTAACTTCTCTGCATGTCAGTGTTATCACCATAAAATAGGGCTTATAGTAGTTGTGTTCCCTGGTAGGATTGTCATGAGAATTGAATGTGCTTAGGACAGAGTGCCATGCAGACTAACTTAGCAAATCTGGGCTTTTCTCATTCCAGTCTCTCTCCCTGCTCTCCAGCCTGGGTTGGAGGGCAGAGGCTGTGTGGTTTTCAGCTTTAAGGCTTATGGGATTTTAGAACCATTGTGAGGCCACTGCTTGAAGTAAACATTTCTTGATTTTGGTATATTTTCCTAAATAAATATAAAGTGCTAAGAAAAATGCTAAAGTTGTAAGTTTTTTCTTAAAGATGCAGTTCAAACACAGATTCAAATTTAAGTAAAAAATTCCATAGAACTATTTGCCAAGCAAATGTTCTACCAAACACATTTATATATTCTTTTTCCCTCTTATAATCAACCATCCTTCAGGATAACTGAACTCCAGAGTGCTGCGAACCTGTCAAGAATATATGCATAAAATAACAGAAGTGGAGGGAGGCGTTTTAAGAAGCTATAAAACTATGTAGAATTTAGAAGGCAGAGCTCCCTGTGGAAGACCATGAGCTTTTGCTCAGTCTGATCTGAGGGTATATGTGGTCCATGTCCACCACATTCATGTTCACTCCAGCCTTCACTCTCTAAGCCTCATCTCTTACATGGGGGTGTTAAGGTTCTTCCCACAGGGCAATTGCTTGGATGGTTAAATGAGAAAAGCAATGAAAAAGTCACAGAAAACTGCTTTGACATGATAGAATAGTCCTTAACAAGTATTAGACCCTTGTTTATTTTGGCCAGATTTCACATTGTTTTCAGCTGTGATAGAATCCTGTGTTTCCTGTACTGTTTCTGGGATCCCTAATCATATCAGCAAGTGACACACATACTCATAATAAATGCTAATTTTCTCTCTTTGTTAACAGACAACAGGATATGGACAAGAAGGAAAGTTTAGTGGACCCCTGAAGCCAATGACATTTCCTATTTATGAAGGCGAAGAATCTAGTCAAATCATATTCCAGGTAAAGACTGCCCTTGATCGTCTTCTCATGCTCTCTCAGTGGGCTTCCCTGCAGTGTGGCAGGAAATAAAGTGGAGGCATGGAAAGTCTCATTGGGAATGATTTTAGGGTTAAACAGAGGTGGGAAGCTGCAGTCTTATGAGTTGGAGCTGACATCCTCCTTTGGACTTCCTTGGTTGTTTCTGGGGTCAGCACTTCTGATCCTTCTTGAGGGAGTTAGTATCTGTGGGTGCTGCTGCTTCTCCCCCGGAGTGGAAAGGGGTCTCTGGAGGAGGTGCTGGCCTCCAACCATCAGATGGTTTCGTGTACCCGCTCCTTCACGTGTTTGGGGGTGGGGCTTCTTGGTGTGGCCACAGGCCTGCCTTGTCCTCACTGCCTCCTCTGAGCCTGGGCTGGGGCCCTCACCTATGGGTTGGCCAAGGCATGCTGGGGGTGTTAGCTTTTCCATGACTATAACAAAAATACCAAAGAGAAGTGGCTTAGAGGATGAGAGATTTGGGCTCACCGTGTCAGAGGTTTCATTCCGTAGCCACTTGGCTCCCTGGTTCTGGGCCTGAGGTAAGGCAGTGCGTCATGGCAGAAGGGGAGGGCAGAGGAAAGCTACTTATGTTATGGTGACTGGGACGCAGAGAGAGCAAGGGGAAGGCTCTGGGGACAAGATATATCCTTTAAAGGCAGCCCCTTTTGACTGACCTCCTCCAATCAAGCCGTCCACCCAGCTGTGAACTCATCAGCGGGTTGAATAATTGATGATGGCCGTGTCCTCTTGATCAAATCACCTCTCAATAGCACCACCAATTGGAGGCCAAGCCTTCAACACCTGAGCATTTTGGGGGACACTGCATATCCAAACCATAACCCTGGGAGGTGGTTGTCTCAGTTAGGTACTTGCGAAAAGCATCAGATGGAAGGGTGGCTTTTAGGTGGAATAAGAGACTTCAGCTATGAAGGACATGGAAATAATATTAGAAATGCAATGGAGTAGGAGAAAAACATTCTGCTGCATTTACCAGACATTCCTTTGGAAAGCTACCTGGCCCTGGGGTGGTTGGAGGTGTTTTGATGACCCTCTGAGATCTGCTGATGTCCCCTCCCCACCCTGCACACTGTTGAAGTCCTGTGACTTCTAAATGACCTTTAAAAGCAGATGCCTTCCATTGACCACTGAATATTTGTTTTGTTGGACAGTTCCCACCCACAGAGTGGAAGCTGCAAGCTGCCTTGTTTCCCTTTCACTCATTGGTACCAAGGGGCCCCTGATTATGAGCAGGGCTGCCCAGGCTTGTCTGTCTAGCCATGCCCTGTATGGTGTTCTATGGCTCTTGGCCTTTCTGGTCAGGGAATTGAGGCAGTGAGGAATGGTGAGTGTGTTTAAAGCTGATGGCTATCAGGAGGCAAGTGATGGGGAAGGGCAGGAAGAATGTTTAGCAAAGACACAGCAGGGATGGCTGCCCTGTGCTAGAAGAGGGCACTGCCTGGAACCAAGAACTGGTAGCAGCCACATGGCTGGGGAAGAGTGGGCTGGGAGGAGCCTTCAGAGACTGGCAGGCTCTGAAGAGTGTGCTTGACTCAAGTGTCCATTCAGAGAAGACCCCTCTGGCTACAGACTGGTGGGGGCCAGGGAGGATGTAAGGAAATGGTTTGGAGTCCCTGACAAGGACTCACATGAGAGCTGAATTCCTCTTTTACCTGTGTTCTCTGCCCCACCACAGAGCACCTGGTTGTAGAGTCTCTCTGACTTTTCACTCCCTTTCATTTATGTATTATGTTTCACAAGCTGGTCAGAACTTTGTGTGCTGAGCACATATTCATTTCTTAACCATGAATGGAGTGCCAACTGTATACGAAGCACTATGTTGGGTACAGGGGATACTAAGACTATTCCTGTCCCAGTGAGCTCACTGATTAGGAAGTGAAAAAGAGTAAGAAAACAAACATGTGCTCCAAAGATGCTGATGGGAATCTGGTAGTCAAAGGGCAGGTGAAAAAAAGGGTGGTTGGTTTTATTTACTCAATTGGCAAACAAAATTGTGCACATTCATCATGACCAACATGTTTTTTGAGATGTATATACATTGTGGATTGGTTAAATGGAGCTAGTTAACATATGCATTACTGGGCATTCTTATTTCATGATAAAACCGATCAAAATATAAGAGTACCCAATTTTGAATGAAGATAATAATGGGTGAACAGACAGGGTTTCATCAGCCCGAGCTATTAAGTGGCTGTGCACAAATAGGAAGCAGGCACTGCATACAGCAGAGGACAAAGCATGGAGGTATGGATTCAGCAAGAAAGTGACAGATGATATGTGGTCCATAGTTGAGGGTTGGAAGTGGTGAGCATCAAAGATTTGTGGACCTGCTGAGGTCAGCAAAGCCTGGACTGGTTCTTCACACTGTGTGGGAGGCTTGCTACCACTCAATAGACTTGTGCTTGTACAAGCTTCCTCTGTGGTCACTGTGAACATGGATGGAAGGAGGTGAGCCTAAAGGTAAGAAAGGTGATTAACTGCGGTAGTCTAATGGGGGAGTGATGGGGCCTGATTTAAGTAAGCGCAAAGGGAGTTGTTGTTAGGTGCCATCGAGTCAGTATCCAACTCATAGCAACCCTACGTACAACAGGCAAAAAATACTATTATCAGTGCTTCTCTGCTATTCATAGGGTTTTCAATGGCAGATTGATTTTTGGGAGTGGCCTGCTGGGTCCTTCTCCCACAAAGGGGGTGTTATGGTCTAAATGTTGATATCTAAATTCATATGTTGAAACCTATAGCACTCCATGCAATAATATTAGTGTGGCCATTAGGAAGTGATTAGCTCATAAGGATAGACTCCTCATGAGTAGGATTAGTGCTCTTATTTAAAAAAGAAAAAAGGCTTGAGGGAGACTCTTTGCCTTTTCTGTGTGAGGGCACATAGAGGGTGCCATCTATGAAGAACAGGCCCTCACCTGGTCTGTTGGCACTAATTACCTGGCACCTTCATCTTAGACTTCCAAGCCTCCGGAACTGTGGGTGGTAAATATCTATTGATAAATTATGCAGTCTAAGATACTTCATTACATTGTCTTAGTTCAAATGAACTAAGATAAGGGGAATGGAAGGAAGGAGCCAGGTAGTGGCAATGTGAAGGAAGTGATGCCTACTGGAATGTGCTGCTGAAGAAATGTACCAGGTGAGGGACAGAGGTGCTTAGGATAATTCTTATATTTCTGGCTTGTTTGACTGGAGTTGAAGAAAGGAGTATGTGTGTGTTAGAAGCAGAGTGTTTATGGAAAGTCATCTAGATAGAAATGTGTAGGAGACAGTGGTCATGTCGCTGTGAAGATAGATTGGGAAATCTCTCTCAAATATGGCAAAAATCCAGTGATGAATGTGACATGAAAGCCCATCTGTCATGAGTTAAACCAGCTGCCTAGTGAGGTCAGCCAAGTGATAAATGAAGGTATTTGCAGATGTGAAAAACAATAACAAAGGGATGTGAGAAAAAACAGAACTGTACAAATATGAAATTAAAAGTTTCTGATACTTGTCTTCAGCATCTAGGACAACAGAGAGTAGTGGAGAGTGCAGCAAACTTAGAGTTCATCAAAAGGTGATAGCCTCAATTCAGCTCCAGATAATTTTCAAAAGCAAGAATTTGGGTGCTACTGCAATAGATTTTACTGTTTTCCCCAGAAACATTAGAAGTTTTTTTGAATTCATGTAAAATTTCCTGGTTAAAAATACTATCATAGTTAAAAATACTAGCATAATTAAAAAGTATCATATAGGCCAAATCATTGGTCTGTCAGTTTGCTGTATTATGAGGGTTTGTGTGTTGCTGTGGTGCTGAAAGCTGAATCACTGGTATTATCGACACCAGCAGGGTCACCTATGGTGGACAGGTTTCAGCTGAGTTCCTAGGCTAAGACAGACTAGGGAGGACATGGTTACCCCACTCCTGAAACAATTAGCCATCAAGTACCCTATGAATAGCAGAGAAACACTGTCAGATACAGTGCCAGAAAATGAGGCCCCCAGGTTGGAAGGCACTCAAAAGACCATTGGGGAAGAGTTGCCTCCTGAAAGTAGAGTAGACCTTAATGACTGGAATGAAATAAAACCCCTGAGACCTCCATTTGCCGATGTGACATGACTCAAAATGAGAAGGAACAACTATAAACATCCATTAATAGTTGGAACATGGAGTGTATGTAGTATGAATCTAGGAAAATTAAAAATCATCAAAATGGAAATGGAGCATGTAAACACTGACATTCAAGACATCAGTGAGCTAAAATGGACTGGCATGGGCCATTTTATGTAAGATAATCACATGATCTACTACACTTGGAATGGCAAAAGAGAAATGGGGTTATATTCATCATTAAAGATATCTCAAGGTCTATCCTGAAGTACAATGCTGTCAGTGATAGAATAATATCCATATGCCTACAAGGAAGGGCAGTTAATATGACTATCATTCAAATTTACATACCTACCACTAAGGCTACAAATGAAGAAAGGGAAAATTTCTGCCAGCTTCTGCAGTCTGAAGTTGATTGAGCATGCAATCAGGATGTACTGATAATTAGTGATGACCAGAATGCAAAGCCTGCAGCCATAGCCCTGTGGCATCCAATTCTGTCAGATCTCGGAAGCTAAGCAGGGTCGGGCCTGGTTAGTACCTGGATGGAGGCCGCCTGGGAACACCAGAAGCTGTAGGCTTGGGAGAAAGACCTGGCAACCCCCTCCCAAAAATCAATCTGCCATTGAAAACCCTGTGCACAGCGGAGAAATGACAATAGTGTTTCCCCTGTTGTACAGAGGGTCGCTATGAGTCGGGTACCGACTCGACGGCACCTAACAACAACAACAACAACAACAAGAATGCAAAAGATAGAAACAAAGGGGAAGGTTCAGTAGTTGGAAATATGGCCTTGGTGACAGAATGATGTTGGAGATTGCATGACAGAATTTTCTCTGACCAATGACCTTTTCATTGCAAATGCATTTTTTCACCAATATAAACAGCAACTCTATACTGGAATTCACCAGATGGAACATATAGGAACAACATAGATTACATTTCTGGAAAGAGATGATGGAAAAGCTCAATATCAAAAGTCAGAAGAAGATCAGGTGCTGATTGTGGATCAGACCATCAACTTCTCATAGGCAGGTTCAAAATAAGACTAAAGAAAATTAGAACAAGTGTACGAGAGCCAAGGTATGACACTGAGTATATCCCACCTAAGTTCAGAGACCACCTGAAGAACAGACTTGATGCATTAGACACTAATGATAGAAGACTAGATGAGTTGTGGCATGACATCAAAGACATCATTCATTAGGAAAGCAAAGGTTATTTAAAAGACAAGAAAAAGAAAAGACCAAATTTCATGTCAAAATAGACTACAATGCAATGCTTCAATGCTCTTCAATGCCCAGCAACTAGAGAAAAGGAAGGCATGATGAAGTTAAAGAACTAAACAGAAGATTTTAAAGGGCAGCTCGAGAAGACAAAATCTTACAAGGATATGTACAAAGATCTAGACAAAGCCAAAAGGGAAGAACATGCTCTGTCTTTCTCAAGCTTAAAGAATTGAAGAAAAAATTCAAGCCTCAAGTGGCAATGGTGAAGGATTCAACAGGGAAAATATTCAACGATGCAGGAAACATCAAAAGAAGACACAGAGAATACACAGAGTCATTATACTGAAAAGAATTGATGGATGACCAGTTATTTCAACCGGTTGCATATAATCAGGAACCAATGGCACTCAAGGAAGAAGTGGAAGCTGCCTTGAAGAAATTGGTGAAACACGATGCTGCGGGAATTGATGGAATACCAATTGAGATGTTTCAAAAAACAGATGCAGCACTAGTGATGCTTAGTTGTTTATGCCAAGAGATTTAGAAAACAGCCACCTGGCCAACTGACTGGAAGAAATCCATATTTGTGCCTATTCCCAAGAAAGGGGATCTAACTGAATGGGGGAAATTGTTGAACCATAACATTAATATCACATGCAAGTAAAATTTTGCTCAAGATCATTTAAAAGCAACTGCAGCAATATATAGACAGGGAATTGTTGGAAAATCAAGCGGGATTCAGAAGAAGGTGTGGAACCAGGAACATCATTGCTGATGTCAGATGGATATTAGCTGAAGACAGAATTGACTATGCAAAGGCATTTGACTGTGTGGATCAAACAACTTATGGAAAACATTACGAAGAATGGGAATACCAGATCACTTAACTGTATTCATGAGGAATCTGTATATGGACCAGGAGGCAGTTGTTTGAACACAACAAGGAAACACTTTTAAAGTCAAGAAAGGTGTGCATCAGGAATGGATCCTTTCACTGTACCTCTTCAGTTTCTATACTGAGCAAATAATCCAAGAAGTAGGACTTTATGAAGAATGTGACATCATGATTGAAGGAAGACTTATTAACAATCTGCTTCATGCAGATGACATACTCTGCTTGCTGAAAGTGAAGAGGATTTGAAGCATTTACTGATGAAGATCAAAGAACACTGCTTTCAGTATGTATTTCATCTCAACAAGAAAACAAAAATCCTTATGACTGGATCGATAAGCAACTTCATGAAAATGGAGGAAAGATTGAGGTTGTCTAAGATTTTGATTTACTTTATTCTACAGTCAACACCCATGAAAATAGCAGTCAAAAAATTGAAAGACACATTGCATTGGGAAAACCTCTTGCAAAAGACCTCTTTAAGATATTGAAACAAAGATGCCACATTGAAGACGAAGGTGTACCTGACTGATGCTTGGTATTTTCATTCACATCATATGCTTGTGAAAGCTGGATGTTGAATAAGGGAGATAGGAGAGTTGATGCTTTTGAATTATGGTGCTGGAGACAAATATTGAGTATACCATGCACTGCCAAAAGAACCAACAGATCTGTTCCTAGAATTGCAATCAGAATGCTCTTTGGAGGCAAGAATGGCTAGACTGTGTCTTGCATATTTTGGACATGTTGTCAGAAGGGACCGTTCCCTGGAGAAGGAGATCATGTTTGGGTCAGTGGCAGTTCAATGAAAAAAAGGAAGACTCTCAACTAGATGGATTGACACAGTGCATGTGTCAGTGGGCTTAAACATAAAAATGATGGTGTGCCTGGCACAGTGTCAGGGAGGGTTTCATTCTGTTGTACACGGGGTCACTATGATTTGGACCTGACTTGACTGCATCTGACAACAACAACAACAACAACAACAACAACAACAACAACAACAAACTAAGTCATATTTAAAAAATCACATAAATATATTTGTGGTCCAGAGAATCTGTGGTTACTTCTGTGACCTCTGTATGAAAAGACTTGGGAAGAACAGAGTAGGTATCCTGTGAATACAGGCTTACATTCCATTGAATGAAGCAGGACAGTACATAAACGCAGTCTCTAACTTACAGACTTCCAGAACTATAAACTGTTTGATGGGCTCATTCCAAAGTGGTTGAGGATACCAACCTGTATGAATTATTCCTTGGGTTGGTTCACTTATGTTTTGCTTTTTTATCCATTAGGCTGGCTACGAAGCTTATCCCATCTTGGCAGGAAATTATAGCCAAGTTATTATGGATGAATGTTTCTTGTTTCTTCCTCTCTCTCCTTCCCTCTTTCTCTCCCTTCCCCTACCCACCCCTCTCTGTTTGTTTCTGTGTGCGTGCTAGGGTCAGGTTAGAGGGTTATGGCAGGAAGGTGGTGAGTAGAAGGTGAAGAGGATTTCCATTCTAGAATCACAGAATATTTGTGCTAAAAAGGATCTTAGGGATTTTGGTACCAGCTGCTTTATTACACATCAGAAAAATGGGGCTTAAATAAGTTAATCACAGAGTGGTGATTAGAAGTCTCTGTCCTTACATGTGGAGATGCAGGAAACCCAACCTTGGTACTATGTGCTTTGGAGAAGGGTTGCCTGGATCCCTCTTCCCACACCTGGGGTTAGCTTACAGAACGCTCCCAAGGCTGGTCCATGTATTATTAATATATTCTCCAAAAGAAAAATGAACTAAATGGCCATAGACTTCTCTTATTGAGAATTTTCAACTAATACCAGTTCAGTACTCTCTTAGGGACTTCCAGATGGTAAGACAGTACGATATAAATCTAAGAAGGTCTTTTTTTCTTTTTCTTCTTTTTAGTGAAAAGTAGCGTACATATCATAAAAATTCATCTCTTTAAAATGTACCATTCACTGGTTTTCACTATATCACAAAGATGTGCAACTATTACCACTATATAATTTCAGAACATTTTTATGAGCCCCAGAAGAAACCTGTTCTCAGCAGCACCCACTCCCCAATCTTCCCTTTGCCTCAGCCCCTGACAACCACTAATTGACTTTCAGTCTCTGTAGCTTTGCCTATTTGGGGCCTTTCATGCAAATAGGATCATACCACATGTGGCCATTTGTATATGGCTTCTTTCACGTACCATACTATTTTCAATGTTCAAGTCACAGCATGTGTCAGATCTTCATTCCTTTAAATGGCTGAATAATAGTCCATTGCATGACATATAACATTTTGGATATTTATATCAATTGGTGGACATTTGGATTATTTTTACTTATGGCTGTAATGGATAATGTTGCTATGAGCATTCCCGCATGTACACCTTTTTGTTAGAACATGTTTTTCATTCTCTGAGGACAAATACATGCACTCACAAAGCCATCTCAAAACAATCAGCCATTGAAAGCCCTATGAGGGTCTCTATGAATCGGACATGACTCAACACACCTAACAACATGTTTAACTTTTTGAGGAACTGCAAGACTGTTCCCTCAAGAAACTGAATCATTTTATATTTCTTAAATTAGCATTGTAGAAGAGCTATAGTTTCTATACATCCTCTACACTTGTTAATATCTTTAAAAAAAAAGTGGTACAGGCATGTACCACTATGTTGGCTGGGTATAGTGGTACATATCTGTAATCCCAGTAACTCGACAGTTTGAGGACGGAGGATTACAAGTTTGAGACCAGAGGAACCCTGTGTAACTTAGTGAGACCTCAACTCAAAATGAAAACTAAAAAGTGATCTAGGGGTGCATCCCAGTGGCAGAGCACTTGCAAAATTATGTGCAAGGCCCTGGATTCAACCCCAAAGTAAAACACACACACACAAAAATATAGCTATCCAAATGGTTGTGAAGTGGTATTCCTTTGTAATTTTTGTTTTCATTTCCCTCCTGACTAGACTCTCTGTATCTTCTTTGGTGAAATATCTATTCAAATATTTTGCCTATTATTTAATTGGATTATTTATTTTTTATTGTTTCAAGGGTTCTTTATGTATTCTACATCCAAGTTCTCCCTTTTCAGATACATGATTCACAACCTTTTCCTCACATTATATAGGTTATTTTTTCATTTTTTTTGATGATGTCCTTTGCAGTATGTATGCTTTTAATTTTGAGGTGGCCTCATTTTTTTCTTTTGTTTTATGCTTTGATATCACATCTAAAAATCTATTGTCTCATACAGGGTTGTGAAAGTATGTCTGCATTCTTCTCACTGGTTTGTAGTTTTAGGTCTTATATTTAGGTTTTTGATGGATTTTTTGTCAGTGTTTTTCAGTATGGCATGAGGTAGGGATACAGTTTCATTTCTTTTCTTCATGTGGCTATCCGGTTCTAGTACCATTTGTTGAAAACATTGTTCTTTCCCTATTGAGTTAGCTTAGCACCATCATTAAACACTACTTGACCACAGGTGTAAATGTTGGTTCCTGGACTCCCATTGATTCCATTGATCTTTTTGTCTATCTTAAATACCTCATTATCTTGATACTCATGAGGCTTTTGTCCTTTATTATTAGTAGGGAGTGTTACACCAATTGATTTTCATATGTTGAAGAAGACTTGCATTCTGGGGTAAAATCATTTAGTTATGATGTATAATTCTTTATGTGGCTGGATTCAGTTTACTAAAACTTCATTGAAAAGTTTGTGCCTATATTCATAAGAGAGGTTAATCTGAAATTTTCTTGGGTTGTCTTTTTCAGGTTTGGTGGTCAGGATAATACTGGATTAAGAATGAGTTGGAAAGTGTTCCTTACTCTTCTAGTTTTTGCAAGAACTTTTGAAGGTTTAATTCTCTAGGGAATCTTTCTGTTTCTGGGCTGTGTGTGTGTGTGTGTGTGTGTGTGTGTGTGTGTTTGATAATCATGTCATTTAATAACATTCTTAAGTCAGTTTTACTAGTTTTTGTCTGCCTAGCAATTTTCCCATTTTATCTAGGTTGTCTAATTTGTGGCAAAAGCGTTGCTCCTGATCTCTCAAGTGCTTTTTATTTCTGTAAGATTGGATTGACTTGCCCTCTTATATTCCTGATTTTAGTTATTTGAATCATGTTAATTTCTTCCTCACCAAGAGAGCTAAAATGGGTCAATTTTATTGAACTTTATAAAGAATAAACTTTTGGTTTTATTGATTTTTCTCATTTGCTTTCATAATTTCATAATTTCCATTTCATTAATTCCCACTCTAGTTTTTATTATTCTATGCTTGCTTTGGGGTTAGTTTATCTTTATTTTTCCACTTTCTTAAAGTGGAAGATTGAGTTATTGATTTGATATCTTTCTTCTTTTTAAATATAAGTATTTACAGTTATTGATTTCTTTCTAAGTATAGCTTTATTTCCATCCATAAGGTTTGGTATGCTGTTTTTTTTCATTTTCATTTATCTCAAAGTATTATCTAATTTCTATTTATATTTCTTCTTTAACCTATATTGTTATTATATATTATTATTGCCAAATATTTGTGAATCTCCCAAATTTCATTCTATAATTGATTTCCAGTTTCATTCCATTGTGTAAGAGAGTGTACCTTATATGACTTCAGTCCTTTTGAATTTATTGAGACTTTTTTATGGTCTAACATAAGACATATCTGTGAGAATAGTCTATATAATTGGATTTTGTTGGATGGAGTATTCTATTGGTATCTCTAAGTTTCTGGTTCATTTATAATGTTGTTCAAGTCTTCTGTTTCCTTGTTGATTCTCTATTCTGTACAATATTGAAAATAAAGTCTTGTAATCATCAATGTTTGCTATTGAATTCTTTATGTTCCCTTCAACTCTGTTAGTCTTTCTTTCTTGTATTTTAGGGCCTATCATTAGGAACATACATGTTTATAACTGTTATGATTTCCTGGTAAATCAACCTGGTATCATTATAGAATGTCATCTTTTGTCTTTACCAATATTGCCTTATAGTCTTTTTGTCTGATAGTTGTTGTTGTTGTTGTTAAGTGCCGTCGAGTCGGTATCCGACTCATAGCGACCCTCTGTACAACAGGGGAAACACTATTGTCAGGGCTTCTCTGCTGTTCATAGGGTTTTCAATGGCAAATTGATTTTTGGGAGGGGGTTGCCAGGTCCTTCTCCCAAGCCTACAGCTTCTGGTGTTCCCAGGTGGTCTCCCATCCAGGTGCTAACCAGGCCCGACCCTGCTTAGCTTCCAAGATCTGACAGGATCAGATGCCACAGGGCTACAGCTGCAGGCTTTTGTCTGATAGTAGTACACCTTAATTTCACCCTCATTTTGAAGGATAGTTTTGTTGGATTTACAACTCTTATTTGGCATCCCTTCTCTTAGAATTTGGGATGTGTCATTTCACTGCCTTCTGGCCTAAAAGAGAAATCAATTGTTAATTTTGTTGAGGAGCCCTTGCATTTGATGAGTCTATGCACTTCTAAGAGTCTTTCCTGCTGCTTTCAAGATTCTCTCTGTCTTTGAAATGTTTGATCGTTGTATTAGTCAGCTGGTACATTGCTGTGGCAGAAAAACTGACCAAAGAAAACTTATGGGAGGAAATATATATTGGGGGCTCATGGTTAGCAGATCTCAGTCTATCATGATGACAGGGCAGGCCTGGTGGCAACAGGTGGCTGGGCCCTCAGCACATGACCTGACATCATAGCAAATCAGGAGGAGCAAGCAGAGATAGTGACTGGAATTGTAGGTCAGGGTTAAAACCTCCAAAGCCCTGTCACCTGTTACCTACTTCTGCAAAGCTAGAACCTGCCTCCCAAAATTCTGTTACTTCCCAGAACAGCACCACCAGCTGGGGCCAAACCTTCAAACACATGATCTTTGGCAGACATCTTAGATTGAAACCATAATACTCCACCTCTGGTCCCCAAATGTCATGACCCTATTGTAAGGCAAAATGCATTCAGTCCACCCTCAGGGGTCCCCAAAGTCTTAATAGTGTCAACTGTGTTCAAAAGTCCGGGTCTCCACTGAGACTCAAGGCAAACTTTGCTGTGGGCCCCTGCAAAACAAAAAACAGGTTACATGCTTCCAATATATAATGGCATAGAGTAAGCATTCCCATTACAGAATGGAAGAATGAGGGCATAGTCTATAATCCACTAGACAGTCAGACCCTACATCCCCATGTCTAGCACCTGGCATCTGGTGTCACCTGAGCTCGAACATGCTTGGGTTGCTCTCCCCCCATGGCCCTCTTGGGCTTGCTCCACCCATTGCTGGTAGCTTTCATCAGCAGATGTTTCATGTTGCTGGCATATCCAATATCCTGGGCTCTCCATTGCTGCATAGGCTTCACCCTCAAAACTTTACATGTCGCCCCTTCAGGGGCTCTCAACAGGGGATCTGACCCTAGTACACATTGCCTGGCCTCACAGGCTAATTTCTGGAAGCTTGGTGGCAACCTCTATAACTCCATAACTCTTTCATTCTTCATGTCTGCAAAACCATAAAGTTCTGGACATTGCCAAGGGTTGCTACTAGCTTGATTGGTAGCTAAGTACCTTTGAACTACAGCTGTAGTAACCTCTGGGTGCCCTGGTAAAGTCACTTCCCTGGGTAGACTCTTTTTAGGAGTATGTGTGGGAGGCATTCACTTTTTAGCCACTCTCTTCAAATTGGTTTGTATTTTATACCTGGGAGCCTGAGTGGGATAAGAGGGCCCTAGCTGTCTCCCCCTGTCCCTCCAGGCCATCTTTATTATCCCAGCACAAAGTGAATGGCTTTTCTTTACTGCTGCTGACCTCGTTAACAATTACTGCCTCATTGCCCAAGCTGGTCCTACCTGCAGCAACCTTAGACAAACCATGACTTTTTTCTTCTTTAAGCAGTACATTTCCAATCTTTCTATTCTGCCATTTTTAAATCATAGATCTCACTAAAAGCAGCAAGCAACAACCTTACCACATTCTCAATATTTTGCTGCCCTCATGTTGTTTCCTCTGCCATGTTAATTAGTCCATTACTTTTATTTATTTTTTGTTTTGTTTTTGTTTTTATCCCCTTTATTTATAAATGTTGGTTGGGTACAGAGTAATAAGACTTTTACTATTTTGCAGCTACATACATATTATGCAGCTATTACATCACTTTTGCTTACACATTCATCAACTTACATATTTTACAGCATCTTATTTCTCATGTATTCATATAGTTGCATCATATATTTTGAGATTTTCCTTTCCCCCTTTTCCTTTCTGCTTATTTTACCCCCTCCCCCCTTACCCAACCTCTGCTCCCCCATCAATCCCCTTCCACTTCTTTCAACTTTGCTTATATTTTCTCTTCTTAGATAAGTATTATTTTTCATTGTTATATATTTACCCATGTATAGAATTTTTTTTCTTTTTTTAGGTTAGATTTAGCTCCCATATATGAGTGAGAACATATGGTATTTCTCATTTCAGGACTGGATTATATCACTTAAGATGACATTCTCTAGTTCTATCCATTTTGCTGCAAATGATATGATTTCATTCTTTTAAAACACAACAAGCAACATTTTTATTTATTTCATAAGCAACATAATGTTAACAAGAAAACATACACAAAACCCTCCTCGCCTATAGTATTACTCACTTAACACATCAACTGTCATGTATTTTTTAAAAATTCCAATTTTTGCTCATTGACATGCATGCATACTTTTGGTACTATTATAGCCACAGCCTGTTGTTGTTGTTGTTGTTGTTGGGTGCCGTCGAGTCGGTATCTGACTCATAGCGACCCTCATAGGGTTTTCAATGGCTGATTGTTTCAGGATTGCCTTGGGAGTGGATTGCCAGGACCTTCTCCCATTTTTGCGGTGCTGGGAATTGAACTCAGGACCTCAGAGACTACAGCATAGTTCTCTACCAACTGAGATAAATCCCAGCCCAGCCACAGCCTAGGTTTACCTTTATATTCTTTTGTTACTTTACATAGTCATTGTTTCTTGTGTCTCTTCATAATGAGCCTTTTAATGATTAATATTCTATCAAGTCTATATGCTATAATAATTTCACTTTTTTGATAGTTTCAGTTTTCAATTTTACTAGTATTATAAATAATACTAGTAATACTAAATAATACTAATACTAAATACTAGTAATACTAAATAATACTAGCTTCTTATATTACAAGCACATAGTTTACATTTTTAAAAAATCTCCTGAAGACAAATTCTGTGTAGTAATGTTTACTGTTAAAGGCTACAAACATTTTATTCCTCAAGTTATTTCCAAAAGGATTATACAAATTATATTTCTATCAATAGTATATGTTTCTTTATATCCTTACATTGATTGTTGTTGTCGTTGTTAGGTGCCGTCAAGTCGGTATCCGACTCAAAGCCACCCTCATAGGGTTTTCAATGGCTGACTGTTTCGGGATTGCCTTGGGAGTGGATTACCATGCCCTTCTCCTATTACATTGATATTATTTTAAAACGTATTAATAAAATATATAAATTTATTTGAAATTAATGAGGTTGAATGACTTTTATGTCTTAGTTTTAGGTAAATTTTCTGTTTTTGTGGTCTTAAAAGGTGCTATATCTATCTCATTAATTGTTGTGGTTAGATACTATTGAGTTGGCACTAACTCATAGCCACCCTATATACTACAGGTCAGACACTACCTGACCCTGTGCCACACCCAGCACTATTGTCAGTGCCTCTCTGCTATTCATGAGATTCTCAATGGCTGATTATTTTTTTGGGAGTGGGTTGCCATGTCTTTCTCCCAAACCTACAGCACCTGGTGTCCCCAGATGGTCTCCCATCCAAGTACTAACCAGATCCGACCCTGCTTAGATCTGATGAGGTTAGATGCCATGGTGTTATGACTATAGGCATCTCATGAATAGTGGTTAATATTTTTTTACTTCTGAAAAAGCAGTTGAGATTATCATATGGCATAAGTGCTAAGTGACATATTTTATTCTAGGAGTAAAGCTATCCTTTTCAATGTTTTTTAGATGCTAGTATTAATGTCACTTTCAGACATCCCATGAAAAATACCCTTTAACTTCAACTAAAGTTTAAAGTGTAGATGCCTTTTGTCAATGTATTGAATTATATGGTACAGTGTTTCTTGAGGAATATGTATTGGAATGTATGTAATTAATGCACAAACAAACTTTTAGAATATACCACTTTAAACAGATGAAGATTTCTTATTTAGTGATTGTACAAATGAAAACTTAGCCCGAAATTGGTGACTCTACAAATTCTACAACATTGTTTTTCCTCATAGCCTAATATGTTTTTTGCTTTTTTCCAGTTTAAGGTCAATCCTCCTGCTGTGACTTTTGAACTCACTGGGGAGACAGATAACATATTTATGATACAACCAGATGGACTTCTATATCACGTCAAAGCCTTGGATAGAGAAACAAGAGCTACTCACCATCTCCAGGTGAGTTGAGATAGGCAAAGGGATTAACCTCCAACCTCCACAGCACCCTTCATCCTGAATATCTCCCTTGTACCTTCCTTCATCCCTTGCCTCCTATTACAGCTCTACTAACATTCATGACACATGTTTTGAACCTCATATGACCATTTTTAACCAATTACAGATAGCCATGGCAAAGGTACCTCTTCCTTAGTTTTTTTTTTCCAAGCCAGAGTAACCAATTTATACTCCCAAAGCCCTCAGATAGCCCTACTCATCCAAATAAGGCCATTGGGACTGAAACCAAGCCATTATTTCTCTGATGTTTCACTGATACCTGCCTGTGGCTTTTATTTATTTTTTTTGACAATTTAGGACTTTTCAACTTTACTGTCATTATGAGTAATGTTTCTTATACTACAGACGTGTAGTTTACTGTTGAAAAAAATTTCCTTAAGACAAATTCTGTGTAGTAATGTTTACTATCAAAGGCTACAAACATCTTATGTCTCAACTTATTTCTAATGTAGCGACTGTAGACCTACACCATGGGCAGTGTCAGAACTGGGGTGGCTCTCCTTTACGCCTTGAGGAAGCAGAAGGAACCCATGGAGAAAGGCCCACTGAAAAGACCCTTGTCCCTTTTTCCCACTGGTTTTCACAGTGGGTGTCTGAATACCTACAAGTGGCTGCAAGCTAACTGTGCAGATGCACCAGCCAGCAGCTTCCTGGCTGGCACCTTCTGGCCGAGGTGCTGCAGACTGACCACCATAACAGCTCTGAGAGAGAACATGGCACTTCCACAGACTCCAGGGTCAAAGGGCCTTCATGTAACTGACTCCAGCCAGTATCCAGCACCCTCCACTGCTGGAAAACTACTCCTATAACCAGCCAGGCTTAACTGTTTGGACCCCTATTTTAGTAGCTCTCCGTTTGGGTTTTGTGAGTTCTTTCTCTCATCCAGTCATCAGGCCATTGGCTCTTTGAACTCTAATTTCCTTCAAATGACTCTCGGGCATGTGATAAGAGTCTAGTATCACCAAAGAGGTTTCTTTTTCCTCACCATCAGCTCGCAGCCCTGGATTCTCAAGGAGCTATAGTGGAGGGCCCAGTCCCCATCACCATTGAAGTGTTGGACGTCAACGACAATCGGCCCACCTTTCTCCAGTCGAAGTATGAAGGCTGGGTGAGGCAGAACTCTCGCCCAGGTAATAGGAGCCTGGAGAGGTTTGTGGAAAGAGTGTAACATGAGGGGCAAGTCTGTGTGGCCAACAACTGCCACTGCTACTCAGCAAGCACTTTCTACCTTATGTAAATTTCACAGCCATCTGGAGTTGTTTTATTATCCTGTTCTAGCCCCGCCTGCAGCCGTACCACTCTGACATCTGATCCTGTCAGATCTCAGAAGCCAGGCAGGGTCAGGCCTGGTTAGTACTTGGATGGAAGATCATTTGGGAATGCTAGGTGCTGTAGGTTTGGGAGAGGGACCTGACAGCCCACCTGTGGAAACAATCAGCCATTGAAAACCCTATGAATAGCAGAGAAACACTGACAATAGTGCATGGCACAGTGTCGGTAGTGTTTTGTTCTGTTGTACATAGGGTTGATATGTGTTGGACATGACTCAACAACACCTAACAACAGCATTCTAGCTTAGGTTTCTTACCCATGTTACTTTACATCATGTTTCTTGTGTTTCTTCATAACTAACCCTTTAATGATTAATATTCTATCAAGTTTATGTGCTATAATAATTTCACTAACATTTTTTGGACAATTTATGAATTTTCAACTTTGTAGGGGCTGTCCTGTACATCATAGGATGCTTAGCAGCATCTCTGACCTCTGTCTACTAGATGCCAGTAACACTTCCTACCCTAAGTTGTGACAATGAAAATGTCTCTAGACATTGCCAAATGTCCATGGAGAGAAAACTGCTTTTCTGTGATCAACTTTTAAACACCTTAGGGCTCTGGAACACCCTAGAACAGTCTGGATAGGTGAGCTCACCCTCCCATATCATAGTCACTGCCGGTTCCCAGTTCCTGCTCTTCTCTTCTGTCCATCTCTCAGGTATGGCTCATTCCTTCCCTGTGCTGTGTTGACCTTCTGCCCTTCATTCTGCAAAAGCCTTTCATTGAGGCACAGTGCATGCAGCAGACCCCTCTGGAGGAGCAGCGTGTCACAACAGTGCACAAAATGAGTATTAGACTTCTACGTTCTTAGAAGAACTCTTGGCTGTTTCCATTAACTCATAGCCAACCCTTCGTATTGCTTAATCTTTTGCTTTTCTCAGTCTTTGGGGCCCACACCTAATAATTCAGGAGATAAAACTCCTTCCATTATGTTATGTGGAGCAGTTCCACTATCCCTTCCCTTGTTCCTGAGGTTGCAGACCAAAGACTCACTCAGTCTGCTATATAAGAAGCCTCCAGGACTTAGTTTTTTTTTCTCTTCACTATAATCTTCTAGGGAAGTGATTCCCAACCTTTTTGTCTCAGGACTGCTATATTCTCTTAAAAGTTTCTGAAGGCTTCAACAAACTTTTACAAAGGTGGATCATAGTTTTCTGATTAATATTCAATGACAGCTTTTCTGGGGTTGAGGAGAGCCCTGATTTGTGGCATTTGTATCATGGCCTGTTTTGAGCTACCAGTGGTGTCAATAATTGACTCACAAAATTTCTGAAAATTTAAAATTGGATATTACTAGTTGACTCCAGTACATCACTAGTTATGTTGTTGTTGTTAGGTGCCATTGAGTTGGTATCCGACTCATAGCAACCTATGTACAACAAGCAAAACAGTATTGTTAGTGCTTCTCTGCTATTCACAGAGTTTTCAATGGCTGATTATTTTGGGGGAGTGGGTTTCCAGGTCCTTCTCCCAAGCCTACAGCACCTAGTGTTTCTAGGCAGTCTCCCATCCAAGTACTAACCAGGCCCAACCCTGCTTAGCTTCTGAGATCTGATGGTATCGGATGCCACAGTGATATGGCTGCCAGTTTACACTGGTTATATCTATCAATATTTACTGTATCAGAAATTAAAATTACATTTATTAAATAATTTAAAAGAACACTAATCATTTTAATGAAAACTGTATTTTCAAGACAAAAATAATACAGTGACAGGAGCAGCATTGTTTTAATGTTTGCTTATTTCCTTAATGCCTGTATTAATAGAAAACAGTTGGGTTATTATGTTTGTCATTTTGGTTGAAGTAGTACATAAAGAAAAATTAGCCTCACACAGATATGTAGTTGAGAAAGAGGAATATTTTAGTATATTTTTAGATAACTGTGGACATTCTTTGATAATAATACCAAACTTGAAATGTGGGAGTTTCTTAAAGATTATATACAGTGCAGAATCTAAAACCATATCAGTGACATATTTTTTACTCCTCCACACTAAAATCCATTAAATTATCTTGCATGGATTTTTGAATGAATCTTTTATATATGCATGACTTTTAACTCTATAGATCACCTGAAACAGACTCAAGGGCCCCCGAAGTTGCTGGAGCACACTGTGAGAAACTGTATCCTAGGAGATGGAGGAAGAATTCATTTCCCCACAAAAATGAATCATGGCACCTTCTCGCATTTTCTCTATGCTTCTTAGAAGGCAGAAGTGGCTGTGTTTGGTTTGAATTTCAATTACCTTGTTTTTGGTATGTTTTATTAAACAGGAAAACCATTCATGTATGTTAATGCTACAGACCTGGATGATCCAGCCACTCCCAATGGCCAGCTTTTTTATCAAATTGTTATCCAGCTTCCTAAAGTCAACAACATCATGTACTTTCAAATCAACAACAAAACAGGGGGAATATCTCTTACTCTACAAGGTGAGTCAAGGGATGCCCCCATGAGTATGAGTCAGAGGAAGGGACTTAGAGATCTGTCATCTTCAGAGACACCTCCTTTTCTTTTCTCCCCCACTTCCCATAGGATCTCAGGAATTGGATCCTGTTAAGAATTCTAACTACAATCTGGTGGTCTCAGTGAAGGACATGGGAGGCCAGAATGAGAATTCCTTCAGTGATACTGCATCTGTGGATATTATGGTAAAGGAGAATATTTGGAAAGCCCCAGAACTTGTGGAGATTATGGAAAACTCAACTGATCCTCACCCCATCAAAGTCACTCAGGTAGTGTCCAAGTGAAACCTAGACTCTACTAGATATATAGCCTTGCTATGGAAAGACTACCCTCATGGTCTTTAGTGATTCATTTATTAGATATGTTTTTGCATCATATAATTACAAAGCAAATTAAATAGTCTCTGGCCCCGTGTCTCTGGGGTTTATCATCATGGGAAGAAAATTTGGATTCAGATAGATATTTTAGCTTTCAAAGAGAACTTAACTCACCCTCTCTTTAAGGGTAGATGTCAGGAGTGTTCCTGGCCAGTAGGTTGGGATATGGCTGCATTAGAGTGGATTGTATATGGTAGATACATCATGTTTGCACATGGTTTGAATTTGGGGTTGTCAATATTTTAAAAAATCTGCTCTTTAATCTTATGGATGAAGTCTTGGCCCAATAGCTTCATCTTGTCAGAAGCTGAGGGACAGAGACAGGACTGGCTCAGGGTAAGAGTATTAGCAGGGAACTTTTCCCTGCTGGAGATCCCCTGTTCCATTTCCTATGGTGCCTTTTCTTTCCATTTAGATTGTCCTTCCCCTCTCCATGGTGGCTGTGCTTGTATCCTGGGGCTCTCCTCTCTAGCTCTTGGAAATCCAGTCTGGACCCCACCAAACATCCAATCATTTCTGGAAGTCCAGGAGATTCCTTTTCATGAAAGCTGTAGGCTGGTGGGAGAGCCCCAGATTTGGAAGTAGATGACTGAAACCAGGTTCTTGTTCCATTATTTTGATGACTGATCATGAACAAGGCACTTAAATATTCTGAGTCCCAATTTCTCATCAATAAAAAGAGGATAATAATACCTCTCAAGCCTATCTGAAGACTCAGTGCATATTATCTGTGAAAGTAGATGCAAGATATTAATGTTATGAAGAAGTACCAGTCTGTAGTTCCCCTAAGATTTTTTAAAAAATACTACTGCTGTTGTTAAGGAGCTCTGGAAAGTCCCACCCCATTTTGTCAATTGTCTAACCAAACAGGAGTTTTATTTATTGAATATATGGAATTAACAAATGTCACCTTCAGGGGAAAAAAAGAATGGAAACAAGAGTTCTGTCTGGCCGTGTAAGCAAGCATGCTAACACGTTTTACCATGAGAATTTCAGATTTGAAGGCTGGGTTAATGTTTTCCTATAAATTATTCAAGTTACTCTTGAAGGGATTCATAAATGTTAAAAAGGACTCATGTATTTAGTTGCTTTTGGTCAAAGAAAACTCTTGGGTGTCACACTCAAATTCCACATTTGGAGAAAGTGCTTTGGCTATTCTAAAACCCATGAAGAAGAGCAGAGGTTCATAGCTTAAGAATAAAAAATGCAGGCTGGATTTTTAGGACACAAGGGGATCTTAGTTTAGAATCAGTAATGTGGTGTTTGGCAGGACAGTGGGGTGGTGCTTAAATAATTAGCAGGAGACTAAGTTCTTTTCTTGATAACTTTTCAAGCTGGTCTGAGAGAATAGTTTCATGTGGAATTTTCAACTATTTCTAGGACGTTGGGTAAATCTCTTAATTTTTTGTGCCCTTGTTTTCTCATCTGGGGATAATAGTAGCTCTATTTCATAGGATTGTTTGAAGATAAAATGAGATAATTTATAAAAGTATTTAGAATTGTGTGTGACCTGTGGTAATTCCTCAATAAATGTTATATTTGTATTAGTATAGAATATCAGAGAAGCCAGACTCTGCTACATAGCAAGTACACTGGTCTTACTATGCAGATTATTATTTTTTTGCTAGGTTCTTTGCAAAATAACACTAGGAGTTGGCAGCTATTCTTACCTATGAAGTCTTTAACACTAAATATTTAGGGGAGGATGTACCTAATTTATATATCATTTGTCTTACTTAACTAAATTACATGGAGAAGAGTTTAAGTGTCTCTTGTTGCTGTTAATTCATCTTCATTGGTGATTTTTAGAAGTTCATCATACATCATGGTTTAGTCCTCAGAGAATGTGAGTTATAAAGTACACTTTGCTTCTTAAATTGATGTTTCATGAATGTGAAGCTTTCATGGTCAGATTTCCAAAAGAAAACAAGCCACAAGCCACAAAATCTTTAGGGTGTTTGCTTCAGAGAAGAAAAATTCCTTGGTTTTCTTTTTTTTGTCAACATATTTTTTAATGTCTGATTTTAGGTTGAAAAATATAATTTAGCTGTTATAAGAAACTATTGACATATGAATGAAGTGGTCAGAAACTTCCAAGTGAGAACCAGAAGGCTGCTGCTTTCCTTTTTGGTTCTCTTGCTCCACATGTATCTCTCCTCACCATTTGTATTGGGCTCTGCAGGTGCAGTGGAACGAGCCAGGTGCACAGTACTCCTTAGTTGAAAAGGAGAAGCTGCCAAGATTCCCATTCTCAGTTGACCAGGAAGGAGATATTTATGTGACTCAGCCCTTGGACCGAGAAGAAAAAGATTCAGTGAGTAAAATGGGAGGAGTTTCACAGGCAACAAGATGAGGTCCTATGTCCATTCACAGTTGAGAGCAAAATTGATTTTACTTAAAAAAAAGTTTCAGACTTTCCCACGTTATTGGCTTACAAAGGCATGATGATTTGACAAGTTCCCCACGTGTCCAACCCGTTGCATTTTTGTCTCTAAGTAAATTGAAAATAAGGAGGGGGGAGATGAAATATAAATGGAACAGCTATTTTCCCTTCTGTTTGAAAGGGGACAGTGAATGAGTCTTAACTGTGACCTTCTGTTGTAGTATGTTTTTTATGCAGCTGCAAAGGATGAGTATGGAAAACCACTTGCACGTCCACTGGAAATTAATGTGAAAGTTAAAGACATTAATGATAATCCACCAACATGCCCAGCTACAGTGACTGTATTTGAGGTTCAGGAGAATGAAATGTTGGGTAAGAAACTAGAGTCATTTGATGTTAGGTAGCTTCCCTCTCTGCTAACTCTGTGATCTTTTTCTCCTCTTTCTTGGGGTAAAAAGTAGGCAGTCAGGTGTGCTTGTCTGGTGCTGCATCAGGGTTGAATGTACTGTGAGAGTCACACAAGTACAATATTTTGGATCAAACAGCATCTGGGTGATGTTCTAAAGTTGAAGATTTTATAAGTGCTATTGCCATTACCACTATTATTACTATAATCATCCTTACCACTATGAATAGCTCCATAACTGCATACCAGTATCTGTGTACTGGGATATCTCATTTGCAAGATTTTTCCCTAATTTACCTTAGCTGACCTTTAACAAACTCATTTCAAAGACATAAAACCTCATCAAACTTGCTAAATAACTAAAAAATTATATCCAAAGTCAGATACTCCACAATAAGGAGACAATACCAGGGGAAGGTAAACTTGACCCTTGAGCCTCCCACTCTAGGAAGTTGATACAAATTCATGTTAGTGGATAAAGTTAAGTCTCCTTTATGTTTGGCCTTTTGATCTTCACTTTATATACATATGTACATATATATATACATTATATATATATAATATATATATACATATATATGTATATATACATATAATACATTATATATATAATATATATATAATGTATATATATATGTATATATATATTACTGTATCTCCTGATAGCTTTAAGTTTTCTATGTTGTTGTTCTTGTTAGGTGCCATCGAGTTGAGTCCGACTCCTAGAGACCCTATGTACAGCAGATCGAAACACTTCCCTATTCTGTGCCAGGCACACAATTTTTTTATGTTTAAGCCCAGTGTTGCAGACACTGTGTCAATCCACCAATCCATCTGGTGAAGGGTTTACCTTTTTTTGTTGACATGCCATTTTCTGATGTGTTATCCATAATTTGTTATGATCTACACAGTCAAATGCCTTTGCACAGTCAATAAAACATAGACATCTTTCTGATATTCTCTGCTTTCAGCTAATATCCACCTGACATCGGCAATGATGTCCCTGGCTCCCTGCCCTCTTCTGAATCCTGCTTGATTTTCTGGCAATTCCCTGTCTATATACTGCTGCAGTTGCTTTTGAATGATCTTTAGTAAAATTTTGCTTGTGTGTGATATTAATGATATTGTCCATTAGTTTTCACATTCAGTTGGATTCCCTTTTTTGGGAATAGGCACAAATATGGATCTCTTCCAGTCAGTTGGGCAGGTAGCTATTTTCCAAATCTGTTGGCAGAAACGTGAGCACCTCCAGTGCTGCATCAGCTTGTTGAAACATCTTTATGGTATTCCATCAATTCCTGGAGCTTTGTGTTTTGACAGTTCTTTCAAGGTGGCTTCCACTTTGTCCTTCAGTGCCATTGGTTCCTCTTCATATGCAATCTCTTGAAATAGTTTGTCTTCCACTAATTCTTTTTTGTATAATGACTCTGTGTATTCCTTCCATCTTTTGATGTTTCCTGTATTGTTTAATATTTTTCCTTTAGAATCTTTCACTATTGCCACTCAAGGCTTGAATTTTTTCATTACTTCCTTAAGTTTGAGAAACACAGAGCATGTTCTTCTCTTCTGGTTTTCTGCCCCCATCTCTTTGCCCATGTCATTATAATATTTGTTTTTATCTTTTCCAGCTGCCTTTTGAAATCTTCTGTTTAGTTCCTTAAGTTCATCATGTCTTCCTTTTACTTTAGCTGCTCTACGTTCAAGGGCAAGTTCCAGCATCTCTTTTGACATGTAATTTGGTCTGTTCTTCTTTTTTTTTTCCTTGCCTTTTTAATAACCTTTTGCTTTCTTCTTGAATATCTTTGATGTCATGCCACAACTCATCAGGTCGCCTATCATTTGTATCTAGTGCATTAAACCTGTTCTTGAAGTGGTCTCTGAACTCAGGTAGGATATACTCAAGGTCATACCGTGGCTCTTGTACATTCGATCTAATTTTCTTCAGTTTCAATTTGAACTTGCATATGAGAAGTTGATGGTCTGATCCACAATCAGAACCTGGTCTTGTTCTTGACATTTGATGTAGAGCTTTTCCATCATCTCTTTCCACATATGTAGTCAATTTGATTCCTATATGTTCCATCTGGTGAAGTCCATGTGTATAGTCGCCACTTATGTTGTTGAAAAAAATATATTTGCAAGGTCATTAGTCTGACAAAATTCTATCATGCGATCTCCCACATCATTTCTATCACCAAGACCATATTTTCCAGCTCTTAAGCCTTCTTCTTAGTTTCCAACCATTGCATACCAGTCACCAGTAATTATCAGTACATCCCGATTGCATGTTTGATCTATTTCAGAGTGCAGAAGCTGGTAGAAATCTTCCCTTTCTTCATTTGTGGCCTTAGTGGTGTGTGCATAAATTTGAATAATAGTCATATTAACTAGCCTTCCTTATAGACCTATGTGTGTTTTTCTATCACTGATAACATTGTATTTCAGGACAGATCTTGACATGTCTTTTTTGATGATGAATGCAAACCCATTTCTTTTCAGTTTGTCATTTCCAGCATAGTACAGCATATGATTATTTGACTCAAAATGGCCCATGCCAGTCCATTTTAGCTCACTGATGCCTAGAATGTCAATGTTTATGTGCTCCATTTCTTTTTTAACAATTTTCAATTTTCCTAGATTCATGCTACATACATTCCATGTTCCAATTATTAATGGATGTTTACAGTTGTTTCTTCTCATTTTGAGTTGTCCCACGTGAGCAAATGGAGGTCCCTGGGGCTTTACTTCATTTCTATCATCAAGGTAGACTCTATTTTTTTTAATTTTTATTTTTTATTTTTGGTACTGAGTTTTGAACCCAGGGCCTCGTGCTTACATGCTTTGCAAGTGCTATACCATGGAGCTACACCCTCATCCCATTTTTTAAATTAATTAATTATTTATTTATTTTTACTTTTTAAGACAGGGTCTTGCTAAGTTACACAGACTGCCTCTGGTCTCAAAGTTGAGATCCTCCTGCCTCCGCCTCCCGAGTTGCTGGGATTATAGACATGTGCCACTGCACCCAGCTTAAGGTAGACTCTATTTTGAGGAGGCAACTCTTCTCCAGTAGTCTTTTGAGTGCCTTCTAACCTGAGGGGCTCATTTTCCGGCACTATTTCTGACAGTGTTTCTTTGCTATTTGTAGGGTTTTCAATGGCTCGTTGTTTCAGGAGTGGTTCACCAGTGCCCACTCCTTAGTTTGTCTTAGTCTGGAAGCTCAGCTGAAACCTGTCCACCATGGGTGACCCTGCTGGTATCTGAGATACTGGTGGCATAGTTTTCAGCCTCATCACAACACACAAGCCCCCAAGGTGCAGCAAACTGATAGGTGTATGTGGAGAGTTTTCTATAGGAACTACTATAAGAGTGTGATGATTTCCTGGAGTTTTATGACTTCCCTGGATTTTGGACAACCTTGTTTATTTTCCCCTTGTGTTGACTCCGTTGACTGAGCAGGCTGGCATTTTTTGAAATGTTTTGACCTGGGTGCCATGTACATTTTAGAGGCTTACAAGCTTAGCAGACTGTTATGAAAATCATCTCTAAGGTTTTGCTGCTCTGTGGGCAGATCCTTTTGCCTGGTGAACATTCTCATCATTTGCTTTTGATCTCTTTACTCCATTCACTCACTACATATCTTTGAAAAAGTGGCTGCTGTCCTGGTGGCTTGGTGGGCTTTCTCTAACTTTTTGCTGTCAGATGTCACATTGTTGTTGTTAGCTGCCGTCAAGTTGGTTTCCGACTCATAGCAACTGTACGTACAACAGGTGAAACACTATTATCTGTGCTTCTCTGCTGTTCATAGGGTTTTCAATGGTGGATTGATTTTTGGGAGTGGGTTGCTGGGTCCTACTCTCAAGCCTACAGTATCTGGTGTCCCTGGGAGGTCTCCTATCCAAGTACTAACCAGGCCTGAACCTGCTTAGCTTTCCGAGATCTGATGAGATCAGAGACCACAGTGCTATGACTATGATCTTTCTCTTACTTCTTGCTGTTGGATGTCAGATGTCACATGGAGACTACTTATTTCCAGTATGTTTTGCTCACTTCTCTCTGCTTCATGTATTCCAGTTCTTGCCTCAGTAGGAAGAGTTAATGATAGCTTGTAGTGTTTCACTAATAAGGAAGAATCTTGTCACAATGACAATTGTGTAATAATGGAATGCATAACAACAGCCAACGATGGTGGTATTGTCTGTTATGGGGATCAAGGATGGCCTGTGATCCTGAATGAAGGTAGAAAACCTTTGAGGACCTTTCAGGATGATATCTCAAATCTCTTTGTTATCTATTGATGCATAATAAATTGCCCCAAAACTTCACAGTTAAAAATGACGGATATTCATTATCTCATAGTTATTGTTAGTCAGGAATCTGGGGGCAGTTCAGCTAGGTTCCTGCCTCTGACTCAGAGTGAAAGCTGACAGGAGTATGAGAGAGATAGGAAGGGAGAAGGGTAGAGAGGCAGATGGACAGACAGAAGGAGGGAGGGAGAGGAAGAGGGAGAAAGAAATCATGAGCAACATGACAGTCATAGTCTTTCTATAACCTGGTCTTGGAAGTGACATCCCATCACTTGTGCCACATTCTGTTCATCAGGATCAAATCCTTAGGCTCTGCCCATTCTCACAGGGAGTGGACACGAGGGAGCATGGGTACCAGATGGGGAGGATTGGGAGCCTGGAGGCCACCTACCTTATTTGGGAAGAGGATAGTACTTGTTTTCTGAGACTGGTGAGGAATCATTTTTGGTGGAATAAATTGTTCAAGGGCTCAGCATGCTATCTCCTTCTTTAAAGGTGAGAACTTATTATGTAATAGTAATTTACAAGGTCTTTAAAGAACCAGGAATTATTATAAATCAATGAATATATTCTCTGTATGTAGCTTAAAAGAGCTACAAGACACTGCCCATCCTCTTTGGGGGCTTACCTAGCTGAGCTTTCAAAACATGCAGAAATGGAAACGTTAACAAATAGAGTATTAACTTGTTCTCCATTATGTTTCCATTGCCCTCTTTGGTATCTTGTAGCCAGGCTCTTGTGGTACTTGTGTCTCCACATCTTAGCAGTACTGACACTCTTGAATCCCACTCGTGACTGAATCCTGTGTATTCATACAGGAAATGTGGCCTCTCATAAAGTCCCCACCTCCCTAAAGTACTCCTCCATCCTCTCAAGTGATGCTGTGTACACTCCTTAATCAGCTTGGGCTGCCACCTGTTCTTATTTCTGGCCCCAGTCACTCAGAGACATGGCCCTCTCACTTCTGGCTCATCCACAGAGTTCTCTTGCTTCCCCCAAGGGCTGTCCCCTGATCCTAATAGTCATGGTGCCTCTGACTGCTGGAAGGTTCTTGCAGAGTGGGAAAACAATGTCCTCCAGGTTGTGCTCACTTGCTAAGAGGAAACATCTGAAGGACAACTGCCCAGATACCAGGGGATCACAGAATTCAGCAGGGCATACTTTTATCCCACCACACAAGTACTTTTCTCACAAGGACTTGTGCAAACCACAAAGGTTACTTGGTTGCAATGGATTCAGGTGTAAGCAGCTGCTACTACACTAGATCATATTCTCTGCTGACTATTGCTCACTATGGTGCCTGAACCCAGCCTATGAGGCACATTGGCATGGATCTAGTTCCATTGTAAATATAAGATACTTCCCTTCCCTATGTCCCCAAAATAAAACCCTCCAAGTTTCCATATAAGTTAGTAATTATAAACTGATATGAGGGAGGCATACAATCTAACTAAAAAAAATGGGATGAAGTCAAGTCTTAGCTCTTAGGTGGAATCCTTCCTGGATGTAATTGTTGTTGTTAGGTGCTGTCGAGTCAATATCAGACTCACAGCGACCCTCATAGGGTTTTCAATGGCTGACTGTTTCGGGATTGCCTTGGGAGTGGATTTCCAGGCCCTTCTCCCATTTTTGCGGTGCTGGGAATTGAACCCGAGACCTCAGAGACTGCAGTGCAGCACTCTACCAACTGAGCTAAATCCCAGTCCTCCTGGATGTAAAGAAACTCCCAATTCCCATTTCATGGAGCAAGATGATCTGGCACCTATCAGAACTCAGGCAGAGCTGGTGGATCATAGGGGCATAGCCACTGGCCTGTGGAGCTCCTGGGACTGAAACATTCACAGGAAGAAAATTATGGTGGGCCCTAATCCAATGTGACTGGTATTCTTGTAACAAGAGGAAATTTGAGAGGCATAGAGAGGAAGATGATCCGAAGACAGGAGGAGAAAACAGCCATCTCCAAGCCAAGGAGAGAGGCCTCGGAATAAACCAACCTGTAGACACCTTGATTTCAGAGGTCCATCCTCCAGAACTGTGAGAAAATAAATTTCTGTTATTTAAGCCACCCTATCCTTGATACTTTATGAGAGCTGTGGCTAACTAAATACACTCTGGTACTTAATGAATTATACCATGGGAAGGGCTAAGGAACTCAGATAAATTGAAAAGCCTTTGTCTGCTAGTGTTTTCTGGGAAACTGCTTGTCCAGTGAAGCCATTTGAAAATATATGACAGGAAGCCTGTATGAATGGATTTCCTCTTTCCTTCTCTATAGGTAGCAGTATTGGGATCTTCACTGCCCATGACAGGGATGAGGAAAACACTGTCAACAGTATTTTAAAGTACAAAATTGTGGACCAAACCCCCAAGCTTCCCACAGATGGACTCTTTTTGATTGAAGAATATGAGGGAAAGGTCCAATTAGGCAGACAGTCCCTGAAGAAGCAAGATGCTTCCCAGTACAACCTAACGATAGAGGTGTCTGACAAAGGTTAGTATGGTGCCCGCCGTCATGAGTACAAATGATTGTTTTCCTTCTAGCTATGACTTGTTAGGCTGCTGTAATGTCTGGATACATTGCAGAATGATGTCGTTTATGATTCTTTGCTTGCTCTGTGAAATATACACAACACAGAGGCAGCCATTTGCATTAAGACCTGAGTTGCAGCTCAGTGTTGTGTTGTTCTGGGTCCCCTGGGAAGCAAATGCCAAGAGGGGATTCAGTGTACACCTCCATGGGGATGCGTTTGAGAAAAGGGAAGGGACAGCCATCAGACTGGAATACAAGCCTGACTTTAAGTGAAGGAGATAAGGTGAAAGAGGGATGGTGGGAATGTTCTAGACCATTGAGCAGTCTAGGGAAAGTTACATATGGCTGTCTGAAATTTCCAAGCACATTATCTTCAGGAATGAGGCCACCTTAGCATCACTGCCTGACTCATAACTAGAGGGGTGGAAGTTGAAGGAGGAAGTTGTGGTTAATCCGGCCAGTGCAAATGAGGCCTTGGTGCAAATGCAGTGCTCAATTTTGTAATGTAGCAGTTGGGCCATCATTAGTGAATGTCCTGGGTATTAAAAGTCTGCCAGGCACGTTCTTGTGGCCACCATGATCACAAACAGGAAAATTAATTGTATTCCTCAGTTCTTGCTTTTGGACTCAAAGGGCTCGGCATATAAAAGTGGGATAGAAATGCATCTTCGGGGAGGTTCCATCTTCTCCTGTCACCTTCTAGTTGGCTATTCGACAATATTAGGAAGCATTCTTCCATACTTCTTGTACACTTTCAAAAGAAGTAGTAAGGTATAGAGGTACAAACCTGTAATCCCAGCTGATTGAGAGGCTGGGGCAGGAGAATGGCAAGTTTGAGGCCAGAGGCAGCCTTTGCAACTTAGTAAGACCCTGTTTCAAAAAAAAAAAAAAAAAAAAAAAAGAAAGGGGGCTGGAGGGGCAGCTTGTGGTAGACAACTTCCTTAGCATGCATGAAACCATGGGCTCAAGGCCCAGTACTGAGAGAAAACAAACAAAAAATGAAACAAGTTCTTACTCTGTTGGGTCACAAACCCTTTTAGAATCTGCTGAAAACTTCACATTCTCAAAAAAAATGCACCCATCTTTAGACAAATGCACAAGTGTGCTCACACCGCACACTCACACACACAGAGACTTATTTGGGGGGCATTCAGACTCCTAAATAAGTAAGGGGTAGCCTATATGAATAATGTTTATCAAATTGCATATATGAAAATTGTCACAATGAAAAGCATGTCAAAATGAATCACATTATGATGTACATTAAAAATTTCTAATAAAAAAACATAATTAGGACTTCTGAATTTCATTGTGTTCAGGTATAAGATAAAAAATATATTGATCTGCAAAAACAAAGAGTCAACTAAAAAATTATATTATAAAACTGTGTGTACAGTATGCTCTTGTATAGTTTAAATTACCATATTACATATATTAATAAGGAGAAATGTAGGTGAATATGTCCTGGAGGATTTCTGTGGTAATCTCTGTGCCATGCCTCATCCTAAGTGCTCTATATGATATTTTCACCTGTAAACACACATGCCATTTTCCTTTGAAGTTCTGACAGCCATCCAGTGGTGTAACCAGGATGTAAAAACAATTGTGTCATGTTTTTACTTTGTGTTTTTGTTCCGTGTATTTTCTAGTCTTGTACAATGCATAATAGTGCTTCTATTATAGTTTTAATGAGTAACTTGAATTTTGTTTGTGAAAACACTGTTGAAAATTCTTTGCTAAACATCTGTTCCCAAAATTTGCCATTTTTTTCTAAGTGTGAATTCAATTTAAACGTATTGTGTGCAGCATTTAGAAGATTGACTAAAACATAAAAGGTGACCTTTATTAAACCCTTAACATGTATTAAAAAAAAGAATTCTTTGAGCTAACTAGTACTGAATCCTAGATTACCAAATGTTTCAGTAGTTATTATACTTGGTCTCAGGTTGCATAGAAAGGAAAGAAAAGAACATCCTTTCATCCATATTTCAAGTTTCCATGGATGTTGATACACTGGGAGAACTTGAGTTTAGCAAACCCACTGCAGAGTGTTTGAAACCCAGTAATTTGACAAATAGCAAGGGCCTAATATCTAGCATTATGCTAAGAAGTATAACAGAAGTTAGCATAACAAATCATCTCTGTCCATGATAAAATGACAATTTCACACTGTCAGCTGCCCCTTCTTTCAGCAAATGGTTATTGAGCATTTGCCTTATTTGAGGCACCAGGCAAGGTGTTGGTGATGCACAGATGCCTAAGACCCAGTATCTGTCCCTAAGGAATGCTCGTTCTGGTAGAGGAGATGGACATGTGAATCCATAAATTGCACAGAGCACATCCAAGCTAGCCCACAAAGGAAATAGTGACTCTGTGGAGGGGAGAGAGCAGGTGAGGCTTTCTGGAAGGTGTTATTGAGCTAAGTTTTGAAGGATGAATATGACTGGTTATGAAATCATGTAGGACTTACTGTGTAAAGATATAAAGACCTGAAGTAGTTTGAAGTTACAAGAGCATAAAGTGGAAATCAGATTACAAATTGTTTATGTGCATAAGCACATGGATAGAAAATATGGGCCAGATTATAAAATACAGTCTATTTATATGTAAATATGTGCTGATGGAATTAAACACTGAATTAGACACTACAGGAAAATTAGAGACTAGGCTATAATTAACACAGTTTTACATGAAACCAAGACAGGCCTGCTAAGCAGGAGACTCAATACTGGCCCACACAATTTCTACACAGCAGTAGCCAGTGAGCTCAGGGCCTGGGCCAACCCCATTCTTGTGGAAAGATGTTCTAGGACCATCCTCAACTTTGATCAGTATCTGCTTTTTAATTAGATCTTTATTAGATTACACCTGGTGTCATGTTCAGTGTATTGAGCGCAAGCTCTAGAGTTGGACCACTTGGCATACAAGTCAGGATCCCAGCAAGAAATGAATGGCTTTCTCATAGGGTGGGGGTGGGGCAAAAATGTGTAAAGGAGGATTATGGAAGATCACTGGCAGAGTTGAGGGAAACCAACAGGAAGTGTAAAGCAGCGTGGGTGGCTTTTATTACCCTGAAGCCTGAAGGGGCATCCCTGAGACAGAAGGACTTATGCTGTAGCTGGGGAAGATGGTACTCCAGCCACTGTCTTCCTGCCTTTCCTCCTGTCTCCTGCAGAGCCTCTGATTGGCAGACCCCAGCCCTTCCTGGAAGGGCAAGGATTTCCATTGATGCCAGTGGTAAGGTCAGCTCCTGTGGCACAGAGTGGCTGGAGAGGGCAAGAACACAGGGATTTGCATCCCAGCCCCACCACTAATTAGCCATGTACCTTGGGCAGGTTTCCTTACTTCTGTATCCACAGGCTTCCTCATTTTGTAAAAGTATATGGGAATGATGACAGTACTGACTGAATGAAGTTACTGTGAGGAAAAAATGAGTAAGGCAGGGAAGGCACTTAATACAGTGCCTGGTTCATAGAGACCCCTAACCATCTGTGTTAGCATGAGAACTTCAGTTCTCTTATTATCCACATTGTGTAGATAAGCTGGCTGGGCCACAGAGACCTGAGGAACACACTCAAGTTCTCACATCTCTGATAAGAATTCAAACAGGGGAGCCCCAGGGCCTGGAGCATTAACACTATACAATAGAGTATGTTGGGGTTTGAGTGACGGCAACCCCAACCAAAAACATGCAATTTTGTTTTTTGTTCTGGCTCCACTCCCAGCTGTCCCTTCCCCACCTGCACTCCATGCTCACCTTGGATCTAGGATCAACCTGCTGTCTCTGACTAGGTCTTCAAACTGTCAACCCTGCCACTCAAAGCCTGTGCCATTTCCCAAGGGTTCCATGAGCTCCTTCTTAGAGTCCCTTGTGGGAGGCTAATTGCACCACTTCTTCCCTTGCTTGGAGGGGAAGGAGCAGGTGCCCTTGAACTTCCCCATATGGAAGGCAGAACGGATGTAGAGCAGATACATTCATGAAGGGAAGGCAGCCTCTGGGTTGCTCAGGACAGGCTCTCTGGAATGATAGCTTTGCATGGATTTTGAAGACTATCTTAGTTTCATGAGTCAGAAAAAGGAGGCTGCTTCACAAATAAAGGGAGCCATCCTGCTCAGGAGCAAGCCTTCCCCAGGATGGGGCAGGGTGAAGCCCAGGACAACTTTTCTGTGGTCGGTCTTAAGTTCCCACCTCCCTATTGGTAACCTGTTTGTGGGAGCTGGTAGGCAGCAGAGAACCTCCATCCACACAAATTACATGTCAGTTGTGAATTGTGGCTGTCCCTTCACTTGTCAGTTTCTCCTTACAGATTACTGATTTTAACACATGATGTAGTGACCATTTCTGTGATATGACTTTGGTTTTCAGATTTCAAGACCATCTGTTCTGTGCGAGTCAATGTTATTGATATCAATGATCAGATTCCCATCTTTGAAAAATCAGATGTGAGTACTTGTCACCATTTGTTCTTTTCTTTCTTTGTTCATATTACTTGACTCCTACTTTGGGGATAAAAACAGAGATGAGTTAAGAAAAATGCCAGATGTGACAGGTAGCCTTAGTCAATGCACCAGTAACATACCCATGCACCATCTTTAGTGGAAATCTTCAGGGAACAATAACATTCACTGTTACAGTATCTGTGAACATCTGTTTATAAACTCCTGCCAACAGCTTATTTATCCCAAGGGCTCCTTAAAAGCTACAACCACAATCTTTGACAAATTGAAAGGAATCGAGCAGATACTTGCGGTTTGTTGTTGTACGTTTTGTGTATATTGGGACAATAAATATAGTACTGCTAGGTCACAATCAAACATTTGGGGTATAAAAAATTTAGCGTTTGAAATATTGGCGACTTTAACTCATTTTGTGATAATTGGTTAAGAGAAAAGGAGAAGGAAAAAAAAAAAAAGGAATTTCTGGGTTAAGCCAAAGAAAAAATGTGCTCCAGACATTTGTAAGAATTGGTATAAAGAGAAAAAACCAAAACAGCAACAACAACAACAAAACCCCATCAACTTAGAACATTAAGAAAAGTGCAAATTACTTTTTTTTTGTCTTTGATACAGGCATTACACTTGGTGATGGCTCTATCGCTGCTTCCCTTAAAAGGGATGTCTGGATTTATTTAGTTTGAAGGAGAGCGAAGCCCATTTGACTAGATTGTTAGGTTATGTTTGAAGCCAGTTATGAGGCAGCCCAGAGCACTGCAATGATGTTCATAAATCAAAATAGGGACAAGGCTGCGACAAGGAAGGGAATTGATTTATGACAGAGCTTGGAATGGTAAGAGGTGTGACTGAAGATATCTTGTATGACAGGCACTGAGGTTAAGCAAGCATGAAATAAAGAACCCATTTCTTCTCAGCCCCAATTCTCCTGGGCATTCTACCCTTTCCCAGGGTTATGATTTTGCTGCATTTTACCCAGACAGCAGTCTTTAGATAGACAGTAAGACTTCTTCTTTGAGAGTCTCAGAACTTCGAAAGGCAAATCTGGCTGTAGTGAAGGTGAGGTTGCTGCTTTCATTGCCAGGGACTCCTGGACCCTCTGGGTTACCTTCTTTAAGACCACAATGGCCAGGAGAGCTGACCCGGGAGATTTTCAGGGGGTGGGAAATGCTTTAGGCCAGTAATAATAGCATAAGTTTGAGAGTTGGTCACATGTAGGTTTGCATGTGTGACTCACCAGCTATATGATCCTGGGTGGGTTTGACCTCACCAGTCCTTCACTCATCTGTCCAATGGAGCTGGTAATGTCGCTACTCAATTGAGTGTTTTGTTGTTCACCTTTTTTGAACACTGACTTAGCATTAGGCATTCAGGGACTTTACGTGAATTATCTCTCAATCCCCACAGAAAACAGGAAGTAGATTCTATTATGCTCATTAGACAGATGATCAAACCAATATTTAAAGAATTAGGGTAATTAAGTCGCTCAACTAACAAGTGGCAAGTTTAGGGCTCAGACCTAGCTCTTTGACTCTCAAGTTCAAGGTCTTAATCTCTATTGTTGAGTTGGTTTAAAATACACAAAAACGTATGTAAAGTGCCTGTCAGGTCTTCAATACATTGTAGCTGTTTATTTGTATCTTTACTGTTATAGTAATTATGGTTATTAAACACATCAGATAAGGAAGGAGGCACCCATTTTAGAATCCTATAGTAGATCCTTGAGATGTTGTTTTCCTCAGTTCATGAATATGACTGCTGTTAAAATCAGCTGCAACCTATGCATCAATAGGAAGAAAATGCTTGGTAAATATTGAGGCAAACTATGACTGTGAACATTCCGAAACCAGAGAGACAGATCTGCCCTTTGGTAATTATGCTGGAGGAGAATGGCTGTTCTTACTGTTTCCTTCTACTGTTTCTTCCTCAGTATGGAAACTTGACTCTCGCTGAAGACACAGCTGTTGGGTCCATCATCTTAACCATCCAAGCCACTGATGCTGATGAGCCATTTACTGGAAGTTCTAAAATCCTGTATCGGATTATACAGGGCGACAGTGAGGGAAGACTGGGGGTTGACACAGATCCCCGAACCAATGCAGGATATGTCATGATTAAAAAGGTAAATAGCCCATTTAATGAGTTTGCCTTTTTTTGTGGATTTTCTTGTGACTGTGCAAGGACCAATAAGCAGAGGTGATGTTTTAGCAGTGACCTCTCAGGCATGGCAACAGACTCCTGGAATTCTGTCTTTCATGTCTTCCGGAAAGACAGAAAGTCAGGGTTCTAGTTCTAGTCTGTTGCTAACTGGCCAAGTAGCTTTTACAGTGAGCTAGCATTGCCACATGAACTATAAGATGGGCAGTTTTCTCAATGTAAGTATAGCTCATGCAATATTTGAGGCATATACTAAAAATTATTTATCTAAAATTCAAATTTAGGTATTATATATTTTATTTGCTAACTCTGGCAATCTTTGTGGGCTTGGGGGCGGCACTTAGGGCTTCATTTTCCACTTTGGAAGTGTGAGGAGTTAGGGTAGCTGAGCCCTATGGTCCTTTCAGCTGTGAATCCTTTATTCTAAAGTGCCTGCTGCAGACTCCTCTTCAGTGATGCCTGCAAATTGTTGGCTCTCCTGCATAGGTTTGATAGATAAGTTTATCCTTCCATTCCCTTACCCTGTCTTACTTTCATATTTTATGGTGTTGCTCAGCCCACTGGCTTTTGCTTTGTCCCTTTCTCTGCAAGGACTAGGAAGTCTGGAGCCAAAGTATTAATTCCTAGTTTCTGCTTCTTTAGACAAAATCCCTCCAACCTTCCCCCAGCCTACTCCCTTCCCCTACCACATACACCTGAGTCTTGACCCTTTTCTCTATGGCTGCCTTATCTGTGTTAGGGCATGTAAAGAATTTACCAGATGACTTATTTGGAAGCAGCACTCAATGCCATCCATTAATGCCTTCCCTGGGGAGAGAGTGAAGCCTTCCAGTTAAAAAGGGCCAGAGGTACAGAAATGATCTGCAAGTGTGGTTAACTGCTGAAGAATTGAAATTTAGTGGCCTGGAGGCTGCCAAGGAAAGTTTTAGAGGACAATTTTGAACCAGAGTAAAGGAAAGCTGAAAGTAGAGGCTAAAAATAAATACAAAATAGAATAATTTCACAGAAAGTGAACAGAAGTAAAAGGGAAAAAGTGCCAGTGTGGAAACAAGCCTTGGGACAGTGTTTTGGTGCTCTGATCACATTGTCACTGTGTGTCCATGCTCTGACAAAAGGCCTCACTGTGTTCAGATTCCCATGTCAATATTTTTTTTTATGGTGGTTTATTGTGAACCCACCTAAGCTAATTTGGCCACTTGTGATGAATAGGCTCTTGTGTTTGTAACCTCAATGAAGAGTGAAAGGTGAGAGCTATAGGTGTCCTCCCACACAAGCTTGACATGAGGTAGCATGTGACAATAGCAGGGTCTCTGACCAAGCTTTGTCACATCCTTATTTTGTATGTGGTTGTATTCCAAGTGTCTAGAGTATTGCCAGGCTGGGATTTAGCTCAGTTGGTAGAGCGCTGCTCTACAGTCTCTGAGGTCCCGAGTTCGATTCCCAGCACCGCAAAATGGGAGAAGGACTTGGCAATCCACTCCCAAGGCAATCCCGAAACAATCAGCCATTGAAAACCCTATGAGGGTCGGTGGCACCTAACAACAACAAGAATATTGCGGGGCACATAGTAGAGATTCAATAAATATTTCTTGACTAAATGAATAACTGAAATCTGTCCTATGTATAATTATATACATTATATATAACAGTCACATAAGCAGTCATTCCATCTGTGCTTTAGGCCCCTGAGGGCCCAGCTTTCTGTCCCTGAGACCCTGTAGTAACAGCACTCAAGTGAGAGAGTTTGTCTGACCCTCCACAGGAAGGTCATCTCAGGAGACACAACCGGGATGCTGGAATTCGGAATGATACAAGCTGATGGACCAAGTACCTTAAACACCACCCACAGCACCACAAAAATCTCTTTACAAGATTACTTTGCTAAGTAACAAAGCTTCCAGTGCTGATTGAGGGTGCTATCTGGAGCTACCTAACTCCTGGGTGTGGACCTTAGATGAAGATCTTCCAAATGCTAAGCAATAAACAACCCTCAGGTGTAGATTCTTGGTCGTTGTTGTTATTTTTTTTGTTAGGTGCCATCGAGTCGTGTCCAACTCATAGCAACCCTCATAGGGTTTTCAGTGGCTGATTGTTTTTCGGGATTGCCCTGGGAGTGGATTGCCATGTCCTTCCAAGATTCTTGGTTAGGAGACATCAAACTTTAGCTCACTGGATGTAGAAAAGAAATGTGACAAACGTATATTTTCATATTGTTTTTGCTGAAGTGAATTAATTTACAGACTCCATAATGTGATGCTTTTTTTGTGGTATTGGGGGGTTGAATGCAAGTCCTCACACATGCTTTTCTCAAGCACTTAACCACTGAGCAGTAGCCTCAGCCCATTTTTACTTTGTGTTTTGAGAGAAAGGCTCACAAATTACGTAGGCTGCCTCTGGCCTCGAACTTGCCATCCTCCTACTTCTGCCTCCCAAGTCACTGGGATTAAAGGCATGTGCCACTGCACCTGGCTCATAATTCAGTTGCTTAAGGATGGCTTAGTTTTGTTTTTATCATCCTGCCTATGAAGCTGTCAAGGGACTACTATTGTTTCAGAAAAATTGTGTAGATCACCTTTCACCACATTACCAAAAAACTGGGAGAAAGGAATTGGTGAAGGGAAATGAGTTTACTGGCAATTTTGGCCAGAACTGAGGAGAGAAAAATTCTGTTGCTCTCTTCCTTTCCTGTACCAGTATTACAATTAATAGAAAAGATGAAACAAAATCCAGGAAATCTATATATGTAGACTTAGATGTGGCATAAGTTATCAGAACTGTGAGGAGTCGTTTCCTGGCAGGGAATTGCTCCCCTGGCACCAAGGCTTCAGGCTGTTCTTACCCCTCATGTGGGATTTCTTGGGGAAATTTTAATTCAAGGTTCATTGTTTCAGGGTCCCTGTTACACTCGCACCAGGGACTGCTGCCTCTGCTTCTCCAAAGGAAAGCCTGGAAACCAGGGATTTTGATAAGTCCTCCAAGTGATGCTTTGGATTAATTGAGTTGTAGAAATGTTGTCTGACGCCGTCTTTACTGCTGCCCCCAAGCTCTGGACCCTGTGTGTTACATGATCACCCGCTTGGGGCTGAGCTTGTGTTAGTCTTGAACAGGGCAATTATCTTTTTTGTGCCTTGCCTGGCTCATCAGTAACTTTCCTGAAATCTCCTTTTCTGAAATGCAGGGTTTAGGTTTGGGTTTCCATTTTTTTTAATTCAAATTTTGTCCCTTCACTGTGGCTACTCCTTTTGAAATTCTTGGGTCAGTGACCATTTTTAACCAGCTTGGGTATCATCTGGAAAAGCATGTCCACTTTTTTCTTATCTTCCATCCTTGGTAAAAGGGTTAAATAGCAGCCATCTCAGCCCCTCTCCCTCAGGCCTTTATCTCTGTCTCCACATGGAATCTAAATCCTGTTTTGACCTTTCAGGCAGTTGTACAGATGGGGAATCATGGCAAGGGCAGGTTTTCCAGCTTATTGGACGGATGTCTCCCATGAGGCTATGATGGGTCCCTTGCCTTGGCTCTGTAGCACACCCTGTATCATGAAAGACTGTGCATGTGGTTTGACAAGGCTTGACCTTGACTCAGCTCTGATTATTATCATTTGCTAATTTAGTACCTTCCATATCTATTTCTGTGTCAGGTTTGATTGGGTGGTGTTCAGGTGTGGAAGTTAAGCAGGCAGGGTACTCAATGGCAGGTTACTCCTTTGTCATTTCCCCCTCCAATCAGTGTTTAAGAAACACTGACAACAGTCTCCTGGCTGTTTTGCCTACCCCGCTTTGGATCAGCCTGAATGTACCCGTCGTGTAGGTGCTCTTGGAGCGCTGTCTCTAAAACAAATCTGACCTTCTTAGTCAAGGATAGAGTCCCAGCTACTTGGCTTGACATCCACCACCTTCTCTGCCATCTCTCTCTTCTCTGAGCCTCACGTGCTCTGTTCTGATAACACAGGCTGCTTCTTATTGGTATATGTACCATGTTGCTACCCCGTGCTTCAGGGTCACACTGATGGGATGGAGAAGCCAGGCAGGAGACTTAGACCTATTTGGTGATGAAGATGGATGCTTCTGCAGGCCTAAGGACAGCTGTGCTGCCTGCTGAGCCTGGACAACAAGGAATGCAAAGCTTTGTCCTGGTCCATAGACCAAGAACTCAAAGCTGCCTCCGTGGTCCACACTGCAGGATGTTAGATGAAAATCAAGCTCCATATATTTTTGTCTTTTTTTTTTTTTTTGACTTTTCTGGGACCTCCTGCCTTCTTGTTGAGTCTACCATACCTTCCCCCTGACCAGTACTGGGGAGTTGAACCCAGGGCCTCATGCATGCTTTTTGCAAGTGCTCAACCACCGTACCCCATCCCATTTTTTGCTTTGTATTTTGGACAGGGTCTGGCCTTGAACGTATAATCCTCCTGCATTTAGTCCCTGGGATCAAAGATATGTGCCACCATGCCCAGGCTCTACGATGCTTTTATCTCAGTTGGACACCATTGTTGTTACTCCATGAGATGGGGAGTGATTCCCAAGGGGTTAGGGGGCTTCTGCTCAGGTGAGAGAGCCCTATCAGACTACCAGTGGGAGACACAATCCAACCCTGATGGCTGAACAGTGTGTGGAGCTCCATTCAGAGACCCCAACTCATGTGTGGCTGGGACCTTGACTTATACCCAGAAAAGAATTTCGGGAAGAGTCAATATGAAATAAAGTTGGGCTTATTAAGGAAAGGAAAGGAAAGGATATGTGCAGAAACAGATTCAAGTGTGGGAATTAAGGAATAATATGCCTAAGTGTCTTAACAGGTATATATGTGATTTTGTGGCTTTTGAAGTTACTTTGTTCAAAGGATATAATTCATAATCAGGTTCAAAGGTTAAGCAAAGTTTAAAGTTTAAAAATTCAATAAAGATATGAGCTGATTTACTTATTTTTCTTATAAAGAATTTCCTTTTGTAGATGAGATAGTAAAGGGGCTTATAAGGTGCATTGTTCAGGTTTATGGATGAGAAAGAAGTGCTGATAAGGTTAAAATCAGAGTCATCAGGGTTTAAGACATGTTTTGACCTTAAGCATGACTCGCTAGATGCTTTAAGTCTCTTGTTTGAGCTGGGCGTGGTGGCACACGCCTGTAATCCCAGTGGCTCAGGAGGCAGAGGCAAAAGGATCACAAGTTCGAGACCAGAGGCAGTCTGCGTAACTTAGCGAGACCCTGTCTCAAAAGAAGTAAAAAAGAATGGGCTGGGGGTGCAGCTCAGTGGTCCAGCACTTGTAGAGCATGCAAGTGCGAGGCCCTGGGTTCAACCCCAGTACCACACACACACACACACACACACACACACACACACACACACGTCTCTTGTTTGAGGTCTCTTTCAGAAAGGGGAATATAGTCTCTTAGCATGCCAATTTTGCAGCGGTTTTGACAGTAATATACGTCAAACTTCTTGACTCTGAGCCAGTGAGAAATGTAAATCAGATTTGCAGGGGTGAAGAGCTCTTCTCTTTTCTCTTGTCCTCTTCATTTTCTCTTCTTATCCCACCTCAAGACCATGAGTAGTGACTAAAAGGTCATAGAGGGGCCATGTCCTACAAGCAGTGGGTGCTTATCTGTACGAACTTCTCCTTTCCTATCCTTGCTGGCTTTCAACCTTTCATATCTGTGTATTTGAACAAATGTCAGTGCGTCTTGTTTTCTATCTCAAATGACCATGAGTTATTTAATTCTCTCTTCCACAAGATGATTTTTCCATTGTACCTGTGGATGGGAGATTGAGTTGTGAGGCTATGTGTTTGTGTGTGCAAGAGGAGGAGAGTTTCAGAAGCCAGATTTCCAGCCCTCATCAACCCTTAAGATTAAGGGATCAAAGTCTCAGAGGGGCATATCGAGGCAGGATAAGAAGGGAAAATGGCGGGGACATGGGAAGGAAAGGGCTTTTTCAGCCCACGTCTGAGTCTTATGAGCTGAGCACAACTGGAAGAGAAAGGCTGCTGCAGGAACTACCGAAACCAATACTTCCTGAGAATCTCAGCAACTCAGATTATGGACTATAATTAAAATCAACAACCTAGGTAATTTCCATGTGACTAGATATAGTAGGAATTTCTTCAACTCTCCCAATCTAGGCATTTTTAACAATGTTCCTTTTCCAATCTATAAATCTATACCAGACACCTGGTGGGACTCCATTGAGCAATGTACCTTCAAAGGCCCCAAATCCTACATAGACCTGTGTGAAGACACTGAGGGGTGCCTCTGTCTCTAGTCACCTGTTCTTGCTCTGAAGCGTGTACATCCCTTTCCTAGTAAACTTCAAACTGCTTCACTTTCTTACTGATTTGTCCTAAAATTCTTTTTGGCCATGGAGCCAAGGACCTAGCATCTCCCCTGAGTAGAGGTCTTGAGAAGGGGAACTCCTCAGGGTAGGTGGTAATGTTGGGGAACAGCACCCCTCACTGGCAGGGGAAAGGGTTTCTAGCATGTGGGGACTGCACGTCATGTATCCATTGGGAAGTGCAAAGATGAGAAAGGCTTGGTCCTGGAGGGCTCTAGTGGAAAGGAGTTTGTGGAGAACATCCCTCTTAAGAGAATAAGTTTCTGGTGAATGAATGAGAAAATGTCCCAGGGTTAAATGAATTTGAAGAGTGCTGCATTAGATTTCCTCTTCTAGGAGAGTCTCAGTGCATACTCACATCTGGAAAACTTTGATAAGTCCCATGGTAAAGATTTTTTTTTAATGGGTGCTGCAGGCATGGGAGAAGGACCTGGCAACCCCCTCCCAAAAATCAATCTGCCATTGAAAACCCTATGCACAGCAGAGAAGCACTGACAATAGTGTTTCCCCTGTTGTACAGAGGGTCGCTATGAGTCGAATACCGACTCGACGGCACCTAACAACAACAACAAGTATTATACTGAGAGGTAAATGTTTGCCAACACTATTAAGAACTGCTCTGTGTAAGCACTTATTGTTTGTTAGTTTGGGGACAGGGTCTCTCTATGTAGCCCCAGCTGGCCTGGAACTTGTTATGTAGATCAGGCCAGCCTTGAACTTGCACCTTTCCTCCTGACTCTGCCTCTGAGTCCTGGGAGTATGGGCATGTGCTACCACACCCAATTTGTATGAGGATTTTAAAAGGTGTACAGGAAGTGAATCTTTTAAGGGAGCTAATTATCCTCAACTTAATTTTCCCACTTTTTTTTTTCCCCTCCACAGCCTCTCGATTTTGAAACAGCAGCGATTTCCAATATTACCTTCCGGGCAGAAAACCCTGAGCCTCTGGTGTCTGGCGTAACATACAATGCCAGTTCTTTTGCCCTGTTCAAGCTTATTGTGACAGATGTGAATGAAGCACCCCTGTTTTCTCAATATGTATATCAATCACAAGTCAGTGAAGATGCGGCTGTGGGCACTAAAGTGGGCAATGTGACTGCCTGGGATCCTGAAGGTCTGGATGTAAGGTACAGGAGAGAAGGGCTTGGAAGGCCAAGCTACGTGCTGCAGCCATAGCCACAGGGGACGAGGATGGGCTGCAAGGGTGAGAAGTTGGCCGGCATCAGCTCCAGGGCCGGCCCCTAATGGGCATCAACAAGCAGGTTCTCTGGCACTGATGCAAGCAGGTATCTCAGACTAGTGGGCAGCAGTACCAGGTTCCATTCTAGCCCCGGCTGCAGGTCCCAGCTAAGAGCTGGTAAGCAACAGGTGAGTTCACTTCCCAGAGACTGGAAAGCCAGGGACGGCCCCTGTCTTTGAACCAGTCATGTGGGTTGAGGTCTGGGGAAAGGTTCCAGCCCCAAGGTAGACTGGACTGCTAGACAGAGAGGAGGCAAAAGCCAACTGAACAGACCAGGCCACCTTACAGATTTGCCTTACAAATGTGTAATTATGACTGATTTGCTTAAGATATATGCATTATACACACACACACGTATAATACCTGTGTAATCTTTAAGATCATATAGTTAATAAACACACAGGTAGGATTTGAACTTAGATCTTTTGCTCCTGTTGTGCTTTATATGGCATGACAAATAGCATGATTTTGCCAATGCATTTGGTTACAAATGACAAATCTCTAAACATTTGAGGGAAGTCTTACCTTTCACTGAGCTGTCCTTTAGGCACTTAGAATCAGTTTTAAGGACCTTTCTGATTATCCACCATTGAGAATATAGTCTGCTTTCGATTACTATAACAAAATACACGCAGCAGGATAACTTGATAAGAAAAAGAGATTTATTTAGCTCACAGTTCTGGAGGTGGTTCAGCAGCATGGTACAAGTATTGACTGGGCTCTGGTGAGGGCTTCTTGTGGATGTTATCATGAAATGGGCACATGCGAGGGGAAGAGATCACATTGCCAGGAAGGAAGCCAGAGAGGCTGGAGTCTCACAGTCCCTTCTAAGGACTTGCCTCAGTTGACCTAAGACCCTTCCACTTGGCTCCACCTCTCAAACATGGCCACACTGAGAAAGAAGTTTCCAACATATGAAGCTCTGGGGGACAAATGTTGAAATCATATCTATACCATATCAAGGGGTAAACATACCTTCTAGTGGAGGTTATACTGTATGGTTTAGTGTACATACTGTTCTGTGGACCACAACATCAAGAAGGGGTGTAAAATGTCTAAATTCTGCAGCCCATTATTGTCTAACGAATGATTCTGTGTCCTCCATGAGAATGCTATGAAAATCATTGGTCACATATAAGTGAATAAAAACTTTATAAGTAGAGACAACAAAAGCATTTAAGGAAATTTCTCTGCTGGATCAAGGAAAAGTTATTACATATATACCATGAAGTTGCAGTCAGGAGATGAAGTCAGCAAGGGAGATGGAAAAGGGATGTTTGATAAGACAGGTTCTGGAATACAAATGAAAGAATATCTCAGGAGTGAATAAGAATCAATAAGTTCAAATGCAAGTAGTAAGTATTAAGAATAAAGGATGCCTTCAAAGTTTTGGCCTGAGCAATTGAATTCACTAGCTCTATCAACTTAGAATCCATCAGCACCTAGTGGATCCAAATCTAGTCCATCCACAAATATTATAGATTCTTTCACTGAAATATATCCAGAATCCAAATGCCTCTCTTTCCAGTGTGGCCCAGAGCATCACATATTTCTCTTCTGAATCCATCCTTGCCCTTGCCTTCCTCACACCACCCTGACTTGATTTGGTGCATTGCAGTTACAATAATCCTTTAAAAAATCAATCCAAATCATCCAGTACCTCTTCTGGGCTCTCCAAAGGGTTCTCACCTCTTTCAGGGTGAAATCCCAAATACAAAGGACTTCTTCTTCACCACCCGTACACAAACACTAACACAATGCTTGTCACACACACAAAAATACACTGAGAAAATTTAACCAACCATCATAATTTTGGGGCTGGGAGTTAGCTCAGTTGGTAGAGCGCTGCGCTGCAGTCTCTGAGGACCCAGCACCGTGAAAATGGGAGAAGGGCCTGGCAATCCACTCCCAAGGCAATCCCGAAGCACTGAGCCATTGAAAACCCTATGAGGGTCGCTATGAGTCGGATACCGACTCGACGGCACCTAACAACAACAACAACAACAACAACATCATAATTTTAATCATTCTTATTCCTGGACATGTAGGCTGTTGCCAGCATTTAAGAAATTATAGACAGCCTTTTGAATATATGCATGTATGTAATTCTTTAACTTATATATATATTTTTAATTTAAGTGAACTTTCCAGGAGAGGGAGTATTTGGTTTAAAGCTTTGGAATCTTTATGTTCATAATGTGTTGCTTTCCAAAGGGCTGGACTCATTGGTTTTCCTGTGGTTTGAGTCTTGTCTCTCTGATTCAGCTTTTACATGCCTGCTGATGAGTTCCATTGAAGACACAAATGTGACTTGGTCACCTTTCACTTAACACCATTCAGTGGCTGCCCATGGTTTCCATGATCTGGCTTTTCAAATCTATGAGGCCTCATCTTTTGCACTCACTGCTTCCCGTGTATATCCTAGCCCTGCTGGAGTATGTGACTTCTCCACACTCACCAGGCTGTTTTTGGCTCCTCTGCTATAGCTCATGATCCCCACCACCTCCCATGTGGTAGAAGCATCCTTCTTGTCTGTGTTAACATTGCCTACAGAAAGACTTCTCTGATTCCCATAAACTTCTCTGGGATCCTCTTATTTACTGCATTTTAATGGAATTACCTGTTCAAGTGCCTGGCTTCTCCACTGGTCTAAGAGTCCCTTTCTATAAACCACTGTGTTCAACTAGTGTCTTTCCTTGATCCACTGTGTTCAACTAGTGTTTGTTGAATGAGGTGTTCATTGGGCTACCAGAAGACTACAGATGTCTACCCAATGTCTCCATTGTGTCACCCAATGTCTCCATCAAGAGTGTTGAAGTTACCTTAGAGGGGTGGTTTGCTAAGCAGTTTCCACAAATACTTTCAGCGGCTTTAATTTGAATGCTTTGATTGCCAGGTAAGTTTAACCTCCAGAATTTCTGACTGTGCCTTTCCTAAGAAAACAAGCACAAACATCATGTTGTAAGGATGAACTTTTGAAGGTAGATGAGATGCAAATAAAAAATTGAGATAATGATACTTCAAATATTTTGTAAATAATATACAAATGATAGTGCTGGATAATAGTATGGTGCTGTACAAACTATCTTTTATTTTCATGCAAAGTAATGTAAGCTTTCTTCTGCTATTTTCTCTTTATGAAGTTACTCACTGAGAGGAGACACGAGAGGTTGGCTTAAAATTGACCCCATCACTGGCGAGATCTATAGTGTGGCTCCTCTGGATAGGGAAACTGAAAGTCCGTATCGGGTACAAGTGGTGGCCACTGAAAAAGGTGAGGAAAAGAATAAAAAATATAGATGATGGAGGGGTACATCAATAGAAATGAGAGGGAGTGGGAAAAACTTGATGAGGCCAAATCACTAGAGTGGACGGACCTTAAAGCAGAAGGAAGCGAGGGTACAGAAGTGTGGGAAAGTGTTCACCTCTTCCTGGTTTGGTTAAAGATGGGAACCACCTGTGTCTGAGCTGGACTTCTTTGGGACAGGGTTGTTGCTGGAGGCTGGTCAGGCTTTAGAGATGCTGCTTGCCCTGGTTTCCTGCTGGGACAAGGGCCTCTTCTCGGAAAGTTCCAGTGTGCCTGGCTGAACTACCTCCCTCCTGCAAAAAGGTTGTGGGTTTCTCCTGGAAGTGAAGTGAAGTCAAGTCAGTGGCCTGTTGACCTAGACCACTGCTTACTCCTTGAGCCCTAGGTTGTAGCTCCTCAGGTCTTATCCTTTCTGAAAGAGAAAATGTTTTATGCAATGTTCACCATTTTGGAATGTGTGAATCACCTGGTGAGCTTGTTCAATAGCGATTCCAGGAGTCCACCCTTGAGGATTCTAATTCAGTGGGTTGGGAAGACCTGTGGATCTGTATTCTGATGAAATAGAGTAAACTTTGAAAGGAAAGACTGTTATACAGATAAGCCTGGGATGTTTGAACCATCCCTGGAAAATCTTTGCACCTATTTAATTCAGTTACAGTGATACACGTCACCCACTGGCTCTAAACATTGAGTTCTAGGGAATTTTTCAAATGAAAACAAACTCACAGGAATAGTATGCTAACCAGTGATAAGAATGGTAACTAACACATTGAGTATTTTTGCATTTAATTAGAATTTTCCATCTTACAGTAAGAATTCTGATCTTAACGCTGATCTGGGGCTCTGATTAATAAATATATTTTCTCATTTTACAAGAAAATGAGAATGAGGAACAAATTACTGCTAAATAAAGATAATTTGAGACTGAAAAATAAACTTTTAAAATATGCAGCCTGAAGTTAGAGGCTGGAGTGGGGAATGGAGAAAGGAGTCATAAAAATGGTCTGTGTATGTGGAAAGATGAAGAAAACCAAAATGGCTGCAGTCAAGTGAAACCAAAGTGGGCAGAAGGGCAAATCATGTGCCAGCTTTGGAATGGAGGTGTGAGTGGACAGGCTGTGCTGAGGTTGGTCTGGCACTGGGTCTATCTGTCGCTTAAGCGCATTCCACTATCACATTGTATACATTTAACTCTGGTTTAAAAGCTCCTAATTAGTCAGCAGAAGTTTCTGGCTGAGTTTTCAATACTGCACACATTCCGACATCATACCATGGGGTTCAACACTTCACTTTGGATATGTCCTAAGGTTTTCATATTTTAGAAGTTTCTCAGATCAAGACCACAGTCCAAAACCCTGTTTCATTTTCAGTTTTTGGCTCTGAAATAATAATGTAAATAGACAAACCAACGTCAAAGATACTGTTGGATTTTTTCCCCTTTGTTTAGGGTAGTTAGGCTCATAGAAGATAGTTGAGAAGAAAAACAAGAAAACAAGGTTTACTGGAGTTAGATGCCATTGAGTCGGTATCCAACTCAGCGACCCTGTGTACAACAGGTGAAACACTATTGTCAGTGCTTGTCTGCTGTTCATAAGGTTTTCAATGGTGGATTGATTTTTGGGAGTGGTTTGCCAAGTCTGTCTCCAAAGCCTACAGTACCTGGTGTTCCCTGGTGATCTCCCATCCAACTACTAATCAGGTCTGACACTCCTTAGCTTCTGAGAATTGACCAGATCGGATGCCACAGGGCTACAGCTGCAGGCAGAATAAAATTAGAAGCTAGAAAACAGGGATTACTGGAAGCAAAGCAATCAGAAATTGTTGAAACTAGCTGTATTAGACGTTAGGGAGAAAATAGTCCATGTTTATGTTGCCTTGACAGCCCTGTACTACACACTTTGTGTAATAACTTACTCCTCATCTGACACTCTGAGATTGGTTCTGTTATTGACCATATTTTACACACAGGGAAACCAAGACACTGAGAAGTTAACTTGCCCAAGATCACACAGCTATCAACTGGTCATGCAGCAGAGTACAAGATTTTCGCCAATAGAGCATAACAAATATTTGTGCAGCTGTTTACCATTTTCTAGAACATTCATTTATAGGTGGGATCTTCACAATCCTACTTTTTTTCAGCTGAAGCAATGAGGTTTAGAAAACTGGACTGTCACACTTAGGGCAGTGTAAGGAGTGATGAGACTGTGGTCCTTAGATAGACCTCATGGACTGGAAAGCCTCTCTGTTGCTCACTACTGTGTGACCTTGAGTAAGTCACACAATTTCTCTTAGCTTCAGTCTTCTCATCTGTAAATGTACATCAGAGTTGTTTTGAATTTACAGAAGTATTAACCTACAGATCTTTGTTGGTATTATCATCATTTAGGCTTTTTAAGTAGTAATGAAACCAGGTGCTTGATTCTAAATATTTCTCTTCTTTCTACTACCTCAGTAGACCTGATTGCTTGAATATTAACTTTTTTGAAGAAAAATATTCTTTCTTCTTAAGTGGAAGGTGAGCATGTGATACCATGTTTTGATAATTAAATTCCTCAGGTGGGTCCTCCTTGAGCTCCACATCAAATTTCCACCTGACCCTTACGGATGTGAATGACAACCCCCCGAGGCTAGCCAAGGAGTACACGGGCTTGTTCTTCTGCTACCCTGTCAATGCCCCTGGAAGTCTTATTTTTGAGGCCACTGATGATGATCAGCCACTGTTTCGGGATCACCAGTTTACATTTGCCCTTGGTAGTGAAAGCTTACAAAATGACTGGGAAGTTTCCAAGATCAATGGTAAGTTGTTAAATACACATGGAGAAAAACAATGAGGGATTATGGAATTAGGTTTTATTTGTCTTGACGAGTTTTCAGAACTCAACAGAGAGCTCTTTCATGCTCCAGGAAGGACATTTATGCTTTGGAATTTAATATAGGTAAAGTCTCCGAAAAGGACAAAGTCCTGGGCTTTGGCAGGAGGCAAGACTGGTATCACACAGCATCCTGTTTAGTGTACAAGGTTAGGAGGACAGTTTGAGCATCATTTGCAAAATTTTGAATGATAACTAAGAAACAGATTTCACAGTAATTTTAAAAAGCTTTATTGAAGCAATCAGCATGCAATAGACATATATTCAATACGTACAACTTTATAAGAATCGATATATGTAAATACCACTGCGATCATTGGCACAGACAAGTTAAGGAATATTTCATCATCCCCAAGTTTTTTCTTGCTTTAATTGCAATCCCTACTTCCCACCTCACCAAGCCACTCCCCTCCTCAGGCAACCAGTGATCTGCTTTCATTTTCAATAGTTTTACCTAAATAGAATAATGTAGTTTTTTTGGTTTGGCTTCTTCTACCCAACACAATTATTTTGAAACCTGTTCATGTTTTGTACCAGTACTTCATATTTATTGTGATGGTGGTGGTTGTTAGGTGCTGTTGAGTCATGTCCAACTCATAGTGGCCCTCATAGGGTTTTCAATGGTATTGTGGAGTAGTATCCTATTCTGATGACATCACAATCTGTTATCCATACAGTTGCTGATTGTCATTTAGGTGGTTTCCAATTTTTGTTATTACAAATAAAGCTGCTGTGCATATTTGTGAACAGGTATGTTGTAGGGACATTTTCATTTTTCTTGGTTAACTACTAAGGAGTAGAATGGATAGGTCATGTGGTAGGCATATGGTTAAGTATTAAAGAAAAGCCAAACTACTTCCCACATTGTTGTTAACATTTTACATTCCCACCAATGTATAAGGATTTCTGTTGTTCAGCATTCTGACACTTGTTATACTCAGTTTAATTTTAGCTATTCTACAGGGGGTGTGATAGTGTGTTACTATGATTTTAATTTGTATTTCCCTAATGACTAATGCCTTCAGCTTCTTTTCATGTGATTTGCTATCCATATGTCTGTGTTGGTGAAATGTCTGGTCAGATATTGTTCCTATTCAAAAAGTTCAGCTTTCTGGCTTCTATTGTTGACTTGTAGCCATTAAAACAATATATAATGGATACATGTGTTTTGTCAAATATATGGTTTTTGGAAACTGCATGTTCATCTTATAGCAGTGTCTCTTAACAAAATTTAAAATCTGATTTTTGTCTTGTGTGATTTTTAAATGTTTAACACATTTTTGCCAAACACAAGGTCACTAAAACTTTTGCCATTTCCTCTCCCAGATTTTGTCATCTTAGCTTTTACATTTAGTTAAAATCCATTTCAACTTAGCTTTTCTATGTTGTTGTTGTTGTTAGGTGCCGTCAAGTCGGTATCCGACTCATAGCGACCCTCTGTACAACAGGGGAAACACTATCGTCAGTGCTTCTCTGCTGTTCATAGGGTTTTCAATGGCAGATTGATTTTTGGGAGGGGGTTGCCAGGTCCGTCTCCCAAACCTACAGCTTCTGGTGTTCCCAGGCGGTCTCCCATCCAGGTACTAACCAGGCCCAACCCTGCTTAGCTTCTTGAGATCTGACGGGATCGGATGCCTCAGGGCTACAGCTGCAGGCAAGCTTTTCTATAGGGAATGGTAAAGGTTCATTTTTTAAAAATGTGGCTAATTGTTCTAACCTGATTTATTTAAAACATTCTTTTCACATTGAATTGTCTTGGCTAGAATCAAACATATACCAGGGGAGCCAAAAAAAAAAAAAATAGTCTACACATGTTAAGAGATGTTATCTATGTATTACTTCTCAAAGTTGAATTGAATTACAATGGTAACTTCTTTGAGCACCTCTTTTAGCTTTCAGTGTATAATTCTTGGAAATAGTTCCTTAAACATTTATTTTTGATGCTCTTTTAAATGACATTTCAAAGATTTATATTTACAGACATTTCTAGGATATAAGAATGTAATTAATGCTGTTTGGATATTGATCTTACATCCTACAACCTTGGTGACTTCATTTATATATTTTTTAGATTTATAGATTTTCTACAGAGAAAATTATGTTGCCTGCGAAGAGCAGTTTTACTTCTTTCCAGTGTGCATGCCTTTTCTTTATCTTGCCTTATACTGTTTGAAACCTTTAGTGCTATGTTGAATAGTAGTAGAGTAGAAATACTTTACTTCTTCCTGATCTTTAAGAAGAAGCATCTAGTCTTTCACCATTGGGTATTGTGTTAACTGCATGATTTTTGTAAATGGTCTTTATTAAATTGAGGATCTTATTTTTAATTTCTGAGAGAGTTTGAATTGTTTAACCTTTTAAATCAGGGATCAGTGTTAAAATTTTCAAGTGCATTTTTTTGCATCCATTGAAATGACTGTATGGTTAATTTTTTAAGTCTGTTTTGGCTCTTTTGAATCTTTAAACCAATGCATACTGAGAGGTGCGAGTCTGTTTTCATTTTTATGCAGGTGGAAATCCAAGTTTCCCAATTTGCCTGCTTAGCTCCTTTGTCAAAGATCAGGTGGCTATAGATGCGTTGGTGTATCTCTGGTTGACTTGAATCTTCTAGCTTAAACATATAGAATATGAGCACAATCACTGTTTTTGTTCTTATCCATTATTTAGGTATGTATCATTTTTTCTTGTATATCTGACAATACTTTAAAATTAAATGTCTGTCAGACATGTTGATGCTGAATATTTTGTAGTCCCATAAATATTCCTTACTTTAACTGCATTTCAGAATAAAGCTATTTGAACATAACTTGATGTTCAATGTAAAACAGTATGTTTTACATATTATTTTTAAGTTTGGTTATGTAGTGATTATTCTAGGGGTCATTTTTCCAAACTGCTGAGATAAAACCCTCCTGTGAACTCTGATGCCCCATGAGTGATGAGGGTTCCACTCTGGCTTTTAGGAACAAGAACTATCCCTGGCCCTTTGTGAACTTCAAGGATTTTCTAATTGCACTTTTAGATGGTTCTTTCCCCAACCACATGTAGGTCCCTCGTGTACATACTCTGACCAGCACTCTGTTCAGTACCTGTGGGGCCCACTGCAGATCTGTAGTATGTGTTCTTTGTCCCTCTGCCCATCCCCACTCTTCTCTATGAACTCTAGTTGCTTTGACCTTTCTTTACTCCTGGTTCACTGCCTCAGCTCAGCCTCATGGCAGGGCTCCCTTTCTCTACACCCAGCCTTGGACATTCCAAGTAGAAATCTAGGGGCAATTTTAGGACTTAGGTCACTTGTCTTCTTTCAGGGATCATTGCCCTTTGTTGTCTAACATTCAATATCTTTAAAAGTGTAGTTTCATGGTTTTTTTTTTCTTGAGGTGGCAAATCTGGTCTCTGTTACTCTTAGCTTTTCTAGGCATAGAAGTTAAAGGCATAATAACTTTTAAGTCTGAAAAATTACTCCTGAAATTCTTTAAATTTTCTAAGCTATATCTGATTGGGGAGGGTATAAGAAGAATGAGTTGCAAGAAGATCAAAACTATCTTTAGAAACTTAGTGCTATTTTATACTTTTAATTTTCAGTAAAGGAAGGAAAAAATAAAGTTCTGAAAATCAGGTGAATTATCCCACATCCCCTTTTATTTCAGGACTTGAAGGGATGTTAGAACTTATCAATGTCACATAGCTCACAAGGGGCAGACTTGAAGCCTAGGATCAGGTCTACAGATGTTCCATCCCATGTGCTTACCAATCACTGTTTTAGATATCATCAATTCTTATTAATAGATTTACAAATTAATCTGCTTGCTAAAATTTGTAACTCAGAAATCAGCACTTCAAGTTATTACATTCATGGCCACTAGCAGAGTGATGAAAAATTTGAGTTACTAGATGCACTTGTGCCCAGCTGAGGTTGAACAAGATGATATTCTGCCTTCTTGTTTCTGCTTTCGTACAGTAAGCAAGTGTTCTTTTTAAAGTTCGTGTTGTGCTTTGTTTTTTGTCTTTTTATGCTGTCTAGTCATGATTTCTTTGTTTAAAATGGCTCCAAAGCAGAGTAAAGTTCTGCTAAATTCTGAGGAAGCTGTGATGTGCCATATAGAGAAAATTCATGTTACATAAACTTTGTGCAGGCAGGAGGTCTTGTGCTGCTGGCTGCAAGTTCAGTGTTAATAAGTTAACAACAGATGTTAAATAAGACATTTAAACAGAAATATACAGAAAATGAGATGATATATTCAATAGTTGATTCAAAAGTGACAGAAGCCTTGCAGGAAACTAACCCTACATTTTCCTAAGAAGCTAAGGTTCAGTATTCACTAATTCAATGTTGGGGGCAAATTTACAGAGCAGAACTACTGGAAATAATGAACACTGACTGTATTTAGTATTCATTTCTCACAAGTTATGCATTGAGAACTTGAAGAATGTTTTGGCCCTTTTCTAAATGAGGAAATAGGTAAGCTTTTGAGTAATCTTTTATCTAACCATTTCCAAGGCAACCTTAGTACATGATGCAACATGAGTCTTATTCCTGCTGAGCCAGGGGTCTGAAGGTGTTTTCATGACAATTTTTTCCCCTCATGACAGGAACCCATGCCAGACTTTCCACCAAGCACACGGGTTTTGAGGAGAGAGTTTATGACATCCCAATTTGCATCAGTGATGGTGGCCGGCCACCCATGGAAGGGACTGTCTCTTTACCAGGTAGGGATTTGGCCACAGGCAGCTTAGGATATGTCACAATGGCCACTTCAAGGGATTTCTTGTCTCAGATATGGGATTATGCAATTATTCATTTGAAAATTTATCCTACTCAATGTTGTTCTGCTTTTCAGTCACTTTCTGCAAGTGTGTGGAAGGAAGCTGTTTTCGGCCATCAGGTAGCCTGGCTGGGATACCCACTGTGGCCATGGCGGTTGGTATTCTTCTGACCACCTTTCTGGTCATTGGTGAGTATGACTTCTCAGATTCAAGAATTCCTGTCTCTGGCCTCAGAAATGTGAGCTCCTCTCAGGGCCTGTCCTTAGTGGGAGGTCTGGCGGCTGTTCAAATACCAACCTAAGCACCAGCCAAGGGCATAGACCATCAATCAAACACAGACTTTTCATAGTTGAGATACGCTGTTTTAGAACCACCTCCTTCCTGTCATCGCCTTATCAGTTGGTTTGAGAAATATATCATAAAGCCTTTGAGGTAGTCAGCTTTTCTTTGCTGTAACAAACACCTGAGATCATCAACTTATAATGAGGAAAGGTGTATTTAGACTCATGGTTTCAGAGATTCTAGTTCATGATCAATTGCCCTGTTGCTTTTGGGCTTTTGAGGAGGTATTACATCAAGGTGGGGGGCACGTGGAGGAGCAAAGCTGTTCACCTCAAGCCTGAGAAAAAAAAAGAGAGGAAGAAGGAAGGAAGTGGGGTCAGCCTATCCCCATTCAGGGCATGTCCTTAATAATCAGCAGATCTCCTGCTAGGTCACCTCTTAAAGTCTCCACCACCTCCCAATAAGCAAGCTGGGGATCAGGCCTTTAACGCATGGGACTTAGAGTAGACTCAAGATCCAAACCATTGTTATTAGGTACTGTCAAGTCAGATCTGACTCATAGCGACCCTATGTACAACAGAATAAAACACTCCCCAACCCTGTGCCATGCACATGATCTTTTTATATTTGAGCCTATTGTTGCAGTCACTATGTTTCTTCTCATTTTGAGTTGTGCCACATCTGCAAATGGAGGTCCCAGGGGCTTTACTACATTCCAGTCATTAAGGTCAACTCTACTTTGGGGAAGCTACTCTTCCATTAGTTTCTTGAATGCCTTCCAGCCTGGGGGACTCATTTTCTGGCACTATATTTGACAGTGCTTCTTTGCTATTCATAGTGCATAGTGTGTTCAATGGCTAATTGTTTCAGGAGTGGGCTGCTGGGTCCTTCTCCTTAGTTTGTCTTAGATGCCAGTGGTGTAACTCTCAGCATCATAGCAACACATAAGCCCCCACATCATGACACATATTTTAGGTCTCGTTATCACATTTTCATGGTAGAGAAAGAAACACAGTAGCTGCGTCTCTGTGGTGAGTCTGGAATGGTGTTTGATAGTGGATACAGTGACAGGAAAGACCTACACAGGTCCCTGGCTCACAGAGGTCATGATCTGGTTTGCTATTGTAGGTATAGGTATATGTTGGCCTTCAATGGCGATGCTGATACACCTGAAATGTTGCAGAACCTCTTTGTGCGTGTGATTCTTTATGATCAAGAAATTACTCCACTGTGTCATAACCCTGACTCTGCCTTGCCCTGACATTGCTGTCAGTGATAGAATAATATCCATACACCTACATGGAAGGCCAGTTCATGATTATTTGAAATTTGTACACCCACCACTAAGGTCACATATGAAGATAGAGAAGATTTCTACCAGCTTCTGCAATCTGAAATAGATCAAATGTACAATCAGGATGTACTGATGATTACTGGCAACTGGAATGCAAAAGTTGGAAACAAAAGGCTCAGTAGTTGGAAAATATGGTCTTGGTGACAGAAATGATGCTGGAGATTGCATGATAGAATTTTGTCAGACCAATGACCTTTTCATAGAAAATACATTTTTCACCAACATAAACAGTAACTATACACATGGACTTCACCAGATGGAACATACAGGAACCAAATTGATTACATTTGTGGAAAGAAATGATGGAAAAGCTCCATATCAAATGTCATAACAAGACCAGATGCTGATTGTGGATCAGATCATCAACTTTTCATATTCAAGTTCAAACTGAAGCTGAAGAAAATTAGAACAAGTGTATGAGAGCCTAGGTATGACCTTGAGTATATCCCACCTGAGTTCAGAGACCACCTCAAGAACAGGTTTAATTTATTAGACCCAAATGATAGAAGACCAGATGAATTGTGGTATGACATCAAAGATATCATTCATGAGGAAAGTAAAAGGTTATTAAAAAAAAAACAAGAAAGAAAGAAAAGATCAAATTTCATGTCAAAAGAGACTCTGAAACTTGCCATTCAATGCCCAGCAGCTAAAGTAAAAGGAAGCCATGATGAACTTAAGGAACTAAACAGATTTCAAAAGGCAGCTCGAGAAGACAAGAACAAATATTATAACAACAGGTGCAAAGTGCTGGAGACAGAAAAACAAGAGGAAAGAACATGCTCTGTGTCTTTCAAACTTAAGAAAGTGAAAAAATTTAAGCCTCGAGTGGCAATTGTGAAAGATTCTACAGAGAAAATATTAAATGATGCAGGAAACATCAAAAGAAAATGGAAGGAATACACAGTGATTATACAAAAAAGAACTGGTAGATGGCCAACCATTTCAAGAGGTTGCATATGATGAGGAACCAATGGTATTGAAGGATGAAGTGGAAGCTGCCTTGAAGGAATTGGCAAAACACAAGGCTTAGGAATTGATGGAATATCAATAGAGATGTTTCAACAAACAGATGCAAACAAACAGATGCTCACATGTTTATGCCAAGAAATTTGGAGAACAGTTATTTGGCCAACGGACTGGAGAGATCCATATTTGTTCCTATTCCCAAAAAAGGGGATCCAACTAACTGTGGAAACTATCGAACAATATCATTAATATCAAATGTAAGCAAAATTTCACTAAAGATCATTCAAAACCAGCCACAGCAGTATATAGACAAGGAACTGGCAGAAAGTCAAGTGGTATTCAGCAGAGGTCAGGGAACCAGGGACATCATTTCTGATGTCAGGTGGATATTAGCTGAAAGCAGAGAATATCAAAAAGATGTCTGTTTTATTGACTATTCAAAGGCATTTGACTGTGTGGACCATAACAAATTATGGATAACACTTCAAATAATGGGAATACCAGAGCACCTAATTGTACTCATGAGGGATCTGTACATGAACCAGGAGGCAGTTGTTCAAACACAACAAGGAAACACTGCCTGGTTTAAAGTTGAGAAGGTTGTATGTCAGGGCTGTATACTTTCACCATCTCTCCATTTACATGCTGAGCAAATATTCTGAGAGGCTGACTTTATGAAGAACACAACATCACAATTGGAGGAAGACTCATTAACAACTAGCATTATGCAGATGACACAACTCTGCTTGCTGAAAGTGAAGATTTAAAACATTTACTGGTGAAGATCAAAGATCATGGCCCTCAGTATGGGCTGCAACTAAACATCAACAACAACAAAAATCCTTACAACTGGGCCAGTATGCAACTTCATGCTAAATGGAGAAAAGATTGAGGTTATCCATGATTTTGCTTTACTTGGTTCTACAATCAACACCCACTGAAGCAGCAGTCAAGAAATCAAAAGATGCATTGTATTGGGAAAAGCTGTGGCAAAAGATCTCTTTAAAGTGTTGAAAAGTAAAGATGTCACATTGAAGACAAAGGTGTGCCTGCCTCATGCCATGGTATTTTCAGTTGCATCATATGGTTGTGAAAGCTGTACATTGTACAAGGGAGTCAGGAGAAGAATTGATGGTTTTGAATTATGATGCTGGAGATTAATATGGAATATACCATGGATTGCCAAAAGAATCAACAGATCTGTTCTAGAGGAATTGCAACCAGAGTGCTCCTTGGAAGCAAGGATGGCTAGACAGCATCTTAAGTATTTTGGACATGTAGTCAAGAGGGACCAATCCCTAGAAAAGGATATCATGTTTGGGAGAGTGGTAGGTCAACAAAAAAAAGGAAAACCTTCCACGAGATGGATTGACAGTGTCTGCAACAGTGGGCTTAAACATAAATAAGATGATGTGCCTGCCACAGAATCCAGGAGTGTTTCATTCCACTATACATAGGCTCATTATGAGCCAGAGTCAACTCCATAGGACCTAACAACAACAACATACAAATGGAATTCACCAGATGGAACAGACCGAAAACAAATGGACTATATTTGTGGAAATAGATGAAGGAGAGCTCCATATCAAAGGTCAGAAAAAAACCAGGTGCTGATTGTGGATCAGACCATCAACTGGTCATATGTGGGTTGAAACTGAAACTAAGAAAATTAGAACAAGTGCATAAAGCCAAGGTATGATCTTGAGTATATCCCACTAGAGTTCAGAGACCACCTGAAGAACAGGTTTGATGCATTGTTGTTAGGTGCCGTCAAGTCGGTATCCGACTCATAGCCACCCTCATAGGGTTTTCAATGGTTGACTGTTTCGGGACTGCCTTGGGAGTGGATTGCCAGACCCTGCTCCCATTTTTGTGGTGCTGGGAATTGAACTCCAGGCCTCAGAGACTGCAGCGCAGTGCTCTACCCACTGAGCTAAATCCCAGCCCTTTGATGCATTAGACACTAATAATAAAATACCAGATAAGTTTTGGCATGAGGAAAGCAAAAGGTTAATAAAAAGACAATAAATAGACTAAATTGCACATCAAAAGACAATGTGAAACTTATCCTTGAACATTGAGCTGCTAAAGTAAAAGGAAGGCATGACAAAGTTGAGGAACTAAACAGAAGATTTCAATGTGCAGCCTTCGAAGACAAAATCATATATTATGACATAGGCAAAGAGCTGGAGACTGAAAACAAAAGGGAAGAACATGCTATTTTTCTCAAGCTTAAAGAAATGAAAAACTTCAAGCCTCAAGTGGCTATAATGAAGGATTCTACAAGGAAAATATTAAATGATGCAGGAAACATTGAAAGAAGATGGAAGGAAAATACAGTCATTATACCAAAAAGAATTGGTGAATGATCAACCATTTCAAGAGGTTGCAAGGTTGCATATAATCAGGAACCAATGGTACTGAAGGAAGAAGTGGAAGCTGCCTTGAAGGAACCAATGAAAGACAAGTCTCAAGGAATTGATGGAATACCAATAGAGAGTTTCAACAAACAGATGCAGCATTGGAAGTGCTCACTTGTTTTGCCAAGAGATTTGGAAAACAGCTACCTGGCCAAATGACTAGGAGAGATCCATATTTGTGTCTATTCCCAACAAAGCAGACCAACCAAATGTGAAAATTTTCAAATGATGTCATTTACATCACACACAAGCAAAACTTCGCTAAAGATCCTTACAAAGTGACTACAGCAATATATAGACAGGGAATTTCTGGAAAATCAAGATGGATTAAGAAGAGGGCATGGAACCAGCGATATCATTGTTGATGTCAGATGGATAATAGTCAAAAGCAGAGACTACCAGGAAGATGTCTGTTTCATTGACTATGCAAAGGCATTTGAGTATGGATCACAACAAATTATGGATAACATTCTGAAGTATGGGAATACTGTGGCACTTAATTGTACTCATGAGGAATCTGTACACAGACCAGGAGGCAGTCATTTGAACAGAACATGGAAACACCACCTGGTTTAAAGTTGAGAAAGGTGTGTGTCAGGATTGGATCATTTCACCATACCTCTTCAACCTCTATGCTGAGCAAATAAGCTGAGAAGCTGGACTTTAAGAAGAATGTTGCATCAGGATTGGAGGAAGACCCATTAACAACCTGTGTTATGTAGATGACAACTCTGCTTGCTGAAAGTGAAGAGGATCTGAAACATTTACTGATGAAAATCAACAAGCGCAGACGTCAGTATGGTTTGCACCTCAACATCAACAAATCTTTACAACTGGGTCAGTATGCTACTTCATGATAAATGGAGAAGAGACGGAGGTTGTCCAAGATTGTACTAGGTTCTATAATCAATACCCACTGAAGCAGCAGTCAAGAAATCAAAATACACATTATATTGGGAAAAGCTATGGCAAAAGACCTCTTTAAAGTGTTGAAAAGTAAAGATGTCATATTAAAGACAAAGGATACCTGACTCATGCCATGGTATTTTCAGTTGAATCATATGGTTGTGAAAGCTGGACATTGTACAAGGGAGTCAGGAGAAGAATTGATGCTTTTGAATTATAATGCTGGAGATGAATATTGAATATACCATGGACTGCCAAAAGAACCAAAAGATCTGTTATAGAAGTACAACCAGAGTGCTCCTTGGAAGCAAGGATGGCTAGACTGTGTCTTATGTATTTTGGACATGTTGTAAGGAGGGACCAATCCCCAGAGAAGGACATCATGTTTGGAAGAGTGGCAGGTCAATGAAAAAAGGAAGATCCTCAACTAGGTGGATTGACACAGTGTCTGCAACAATGGGCTTAAATATTAAAAACATTGTGTTCCTAGCATAGAATGTGGGAGCGTTTTGTTCTGTTGTAGATAGTTACTTTTGAGTCAGGTCCAACTCATAGCAACCCTAACAACAATATTCTTGATGTTCTCTCTACATCTGGTCTATTTTCCCATGACCTAACCTGTCACGTTGGACTCTGACTCATAGGTCTGAAAGGGATCTTCTTATAACCTGAGTCCATACTTCATGGCAGGGCCCTCATGACATGGCCATTGCCCTTCCTAATATATGCATGGTTTGTGCCTCCCTGAGTACCAGTGCATCCTACATACCTTTCATGCTAGTGGAGCTTTTTGTGGGGGCAGTATTTAGGGATTGAAGCTATGGCTTTGCATATACTTTGCCAGTGCTCTACCACTGAGTGACACCCCCAGGTCATTTTTTTTTTTTTGTATCTTGAGATAGGGTTTTCCTAAGTAACACAGGCTAACTTGAACCTGCAGTCCTCCTGTTTCTTCCTCTTGAGGTGCTGGGATTACAGGCATGAGCCATTACACCCGGCTGGAGCTCTTTTTGAGGTCCCACTCACCAAGCTCCTCTTTGCCTGTATGCTTTCTTTTGTCCACCCACCTTGGAAGATTGCATTTATGCACCAAATAGCAAGTTTCTTATATGCTCATTTAATCCCATAGTTCTACCACACGTTAAAGAATGGATGAGTTTGGTGATATATACGGAATTAGTAGGATCTTATAGTTTTATAGTTCTTTGCAAAGCAGGGTTGGGATTATTATAGGATATTTTTGTTGTTTATCTCCCTTTATTAGTAAATGATGATGGGGTACAGAGTAGTACAGCATTGGATTTTTCCATTATGCATCCATTACATCATGTCTGGAAACACTTTCATCAACTCACAAGGTTTATGGAGCTTTATGGCTAATATGTTGTTGTTGTTAGGTGCCGTTGAGTTGTGTCCAACTCATAGTGACCCTCACAGGGTTTTCAATGGCTGAGTATTTTGGGATTGCCTTGGGAGTGGATTGCCATGTCCTTCTCATATGTAGTCAAACTCTAATGTATATTTGGGTTATATTCCCCTATTTTTCCAATGTACTCATGAAGATGCATCATTTACATTTAAATTATCCTCTCCCCCCTTTATCCTTCTGCATTGACTCTCCTCCCTATCCCACTTTCTACAATCTTCTCTTCCCCCTGCTAGTTTCCTCCCTCATCCTTTCTACTCTATTTATATTGTCCCTTCTTCACTGAGTTTAATTGTGCATTTTTCATATACCAACTTATGTATAGGATTTTTTCTTCCTTTAAGTAAGATTCAGCTCCCGCATATGAGAATATTGTAAGATTATTAATGGTCTTCTGAGAGTCCCAGTCTTTTCTGCCACAGTTCTTTCTGTAAACTTATTGATAGGTAATTTCCTTAAAACAATTCCCTTTTGCATAGTGGACTATGATAGTATACCTTTAGTGCTAAGATGCACAGTATAATTTTGTAGGAATTCAGAGATAAGAGAAATAAGACAGCTTAGGCAATCTGCTCCTTCAATAGCACAAGCTGGAACCATGGGAAGGTAACAAAGAAAATATGTATTGGGTGTGGACAGGAAGAAAGTAGGCTTCAGGTAGGTGAATAGGTCAGAACAGCTCTGTAGTGGTATTGATTGTAAAGAAGAACTGAAGTCAGTATCTGAGTAGGTACAAAGTTCAGGAACTCTGCATCTGCTTTACACTCAGAAGTATAGGACATTGAGTCCTGTATTCCTTGGTAGAGACCCAGTGACAGCCACAGGTTAGGCATGATTTGGGACTTGATACATACTAAATCATAAGTGATGAGCTTATCCAAGAGCCAAGGCCTAGACACTCTTCTTCACTGGAACAAAAGTTTGTTGAACCATAAATACAACTGAAGGTACATGAGTCATTTTTTCCTACCCCAAGACACTTGAAGTGACTGACAGTGGATTTGAAGAGTCCATCTATTTGACCCTGGGTTTTCTCTTTTAGGTATAATTTTAGCTGTTGTGTTTATCCGCATGAGGAACAAAGGCAAAAATAACGTTGAAAATGCTCAGGCATCTGAAGTCAAACCTCTGAGAAGCTGAATTTGAAAAGAAATGGTTGAGTTTATGCATCCAGTGCTATTTCAATGAAACAGCTGGTTAATCTCATAATTTTACTTTTCATACAACATGTGCACTATAATTTTTTACAGATATTCCCTTTTGCCCTTTAATATTTTACTACACTTAGATATTTCATGTGCTATAGACATTAGAAATATTTTCCATTTTCCCATGACATTTTTTCCCTCTGTAAAAGCCTTCACTACTAAACCCAAGCCAAAAATGTTTTCTTTTCCCTTGGGGGAAAGATGAGCTGATTAAATATTCTGTACATTTTTTCTTCAGGAGAGGTTTATCAGCTGTATACCACAGAACTTCCTGGATCCTATTTATGCTTTATTTTTCTGATTTCATCCTGTGTCCCCTTTGTCCATATTTTTTGTAGTTCATTGAATTTAGAGCATTTGTCAGACAAAAGAACAAAGTGAGGTCTTAGGAAAAAAATGAAAGGAGCCTTGTCCATTCGTATGAATAGGAACTCCTCTGTGTTATTAACCATCTTTAATCCAAAGTGGCTGTTGGTGCCTTCTGATGGAAGTTCCCCAACTTGGGCATGGTACAGACCCCAGATGATGCTAAATACAGTTGCTCCAATTCCACCAAGATCTACTTCATAAACATGGACAAAGGAACCAACCAGCTGCCTGGGCTTATTCACTGTCTACCATACCTACATGCTGCGCATGTTTTATTTGTATATTAATAGTTTTGGTTATATATTTAATGTGTGGAAGAAAATAAGCATGAAAGTGGTAACAAAAATCAAGAATAAACATTGGCTGTGTTTTGTTTCCCTGATCTCTTTGCATGGTTCTTTTCGTTTGTCCTGGGGAAACACCAGAAAACAATGGTTATCTATCCTTTCTCAAAATTACTATGTAGAATTAGTCCAAGAAGAGGGAGTCTACGATAATGTCACTGCTTACAGGATTGTGGATTGAGGTATTCCATAGAGAAACACCAGGAATTTAAAAATTATAAAATAGGAGATCTTTGGGGGACTTGGGAGCATTTCTAGGCCTGGAGCTGTTATCTGGCTCCTTCTTTGAACTGTGGGAGCTTTCCACCACCTTAGAGAAATGCTGACCAGGAGGAACTCAGCTAGGAAAGGATGCTTACCCCATGGCTGCTAATATAGGCCATGGACCTTACTTATGCAGTCGTCTTTGTGATAATCTATTATGGTGTTTAATTTTTTTCTGGTAGTACTGGGGGGTTGAACCGTGGGCTTTGCACACACTCTACTACTGTCCTGGCCCCTTTTTAAATTTTTTTTTTAATTTAATCTTGAGACAAGGTCTTACTAAGTTATGTAGGCTGCCTCTGGTCTCAAACTTGTGATCTTCCTCCTTCCACCTCTCAAGTCATGGGGATTACAGACATATGCCACTGTGCCTGGTATCTATTAGGGTTTTTAAGGGCTAAAGGAAAGGCAAGCTACCTAAACTCTGTTTTTAATACTTCATTATGGTTTGCTTATATATTACACTGTTCCTCAAGTGATTTTCCATATCTTTTCACACAGAGATCATTGGAAGCCTCATAATGGGTAAGGTTCTCTTCTGGCTCACTTCACATTCAAAGGCAAAAGCAAATAAAAATCCAAGAGCATCAAAAGTAAATCTACTTCGTAAATTATGACCCAAGTTAAAGAACAGTCCAACTTTGTCAGCAGCCCTATTATAAGTATTTTAACTTAAAAAGGGAGAGAGGGAGGGAAAGATGGAGTCTTGTTATGTTGCTCCAGGCTGGCCCAGAACTTCTGGGCTTATGAGCCTCCTGAGAAGCTGGGACCACCACACTCAGGGCACATGCGTTTTTAACTAAGGAGTGACTCTCGTGAGACTTTTAGGTTAAATTGTATTCTTGCCTGTCCTGCTAATTTTCAGAAAATCCTGTTGTCATTACTAAGAGACTGAAGTAGGTTCACTGAGAGGACTGGGGGAGGGTCTTCCCTGGAGTGAGCCATGTTATCTGATAACAGGCAGATAACACACAACTTTGTCATCCCAAAATCACTGATGATTCATATTGCTGCTGCTGTTTCTTCCTGGGGTGGGCACTTGCAAAGTATGTACGAGGCCCTGGGTTTAACTCCTAAATACCAGGGGAAAATTAGCTGCTAGCCCAGGAAGGTTTCAGGAGTGCAGGCCTGAAGATGTAAGTGGAGAGTCCTATGGGAAGCTATGTGGAAAGTCTCAGGGGCTTCTTCAGAGCAGCAAATCAAGAAGAGAGATCTGAGGTGTTAGTGTATGACATCGAAAATCCAAGGAGAAAGCTGAGATTACCTCTGAAGGATCTAATGCAAGAAGGGAACTGTTTGCTCCCACGATTCTCTACAATGTAACATGCGTCATGGAAGCTTGGTAAATTTGGAACCTTAAGAATTACCAGGAAAGGTACAATATTCTTCAATATCAACTTTTAAAAAACCATTTCAAATGTATAGTTCATTAAGTAGTAGCATTAAATACATTTGCATCATCTGCAACCAACAGCACCATCCATTGCAAAGCTTTTTCATCCTTTCAATTGAAATTCAGAACCCATTAATAACTCCCCCTTTCCCCAAGCTTTGGTAACACTATTCTCACTTTCTATGAATTTGATCTAGGTATCTCATAAATGAATGTTTGTCCACAATATCCCAAAAACAGTTTTTATAATAGTAACTCAGAGAAAAAGAAAGTAACATATAAGCCTGGAAGTTGCCTCACAAGGAGGCTTTTGTCAGGTTAATTCTATTTTTGATTTTGTACGCATCCATATGTCACCCAAACTATATACACATGAATGCATTTTGCACACATGTGAAGATAAAGCCATACCATATACTCACAATGCTCCTGTGTCCCCTCTATGTACATTCACATTGCTCCCAAAATTTTTCTCATCTAAGTCCCATTCTGGCAGGGCCCCACAACTCACGTGGTATGTTGGATGACCAGGTATCTAGTGCAGGGCTTCTCGTGGAAGCATAATTTTTTAAAATGCATAGGAAACTTTCTTTAAAAAATATTTATTCCAGTGTCACACCTCCAATTTTATTGGCATTTCTTGGCATGAAGACCTGGCCTTAGTATTTTAAAAATAATGATTTCCAGGGGTAATTATAATGTATAACCACAGCTAAGAACCCTTGTTTCAGACATTGCCTGGAAGACCATTTTAGTACTGGGTTGGTGTGGAATATGGTCCTTTCTAGAGTGTGATACGGACTGAATTGTGTACCCCAGGAATTTGTATGTTGACACCCTAATCCCCAATGTGACTGTATTGGAGGCTGGGTGTTTAGGAAGTGCTATAGTTTGGATCTTACATGTCCCCCAGGCACCCATGCACTGAAGGCTTGGTCCCCAGCTTGTGGTGCTATTAGGTGGTGGTGAAACCTTTAAGGGGAAAGGAGTAGGCTGGCATGTAGAAACATGTCCTTGAACAGAATTGTGGTTTCCTGGTCTCGTCCTCTCTTGCTTTTATCCCGAGGTTGAGCGACTTTGCCCTCTGCATGCTTTTGCCATGATGTGCTGCCTTCCCACAGGCCCAAAGCAATGGGGCTAATTGATCATCTCTAAAACCATGAGCCAAAATAAACATTTTCTCTTTATAAGTTGATTATCTCAGGTATTTGTAGTAGTGACAGAAACTAACACTGGGCACACACTAAAGCAATATATAACCACCAAGCCAGCATTATAGAAGACACTTAACTCCTATACAAACAGGAGGAAGGAAGAAAATCTCTAGTATGAATGTATAGGAAAGAATAACTTCATGAGAAGAACAGATGAACTAAAGAGAACTAGGAAAGAATCAGTCATGTCTAACTTTAAAATATAGCAAAACCTGAATATAAATAAAGAAGAAGGAACAAATAGTGTATGAACCAACCAGGAAAATACCCAACACAATTATAAGAACCAACAAGCCCCTCTCAATAACTCTAAATATAAATGGTCTTAATTCTCCAATTAAAAGGCATAGATTAGTAGATTGGATTAAAAAGTGAAATTCCACAAGTTGTCTTCAAGAAACATATCTCACTGGCAAGGACACCCACAAAGTGAAAGGATGGAAATTGATATGCCAAGCAAGTGGAAGCCAGGAAAAACAAACAAACAAACAAAAAAAAAACAAAAAAAAGAGGAGGGGTAGCCATCCTTATATCAGACAAAGTAAACTTCATGTTAAAATTAATCTGAAGAGATAAGGAAGGTCACTATATATTAATAAAAAGAATAATCAAGAAGACATAAAAATTGTAAATATATATGCACAGAACATCATTGCTCCCAACTTCATCAAAAAGACACTGTTGGACATAAAGGGATGGATAGGTCCAGACACAATATTATTGGGTGACTTCAACACCCCACTTTCATCAGTAGATAAACTGTCCAGACAAAAATGTCAAAGAGACTTCAGGGCTAAACACCAGAATGGATTAAATAGATTCAATAGACATATGCAGGATATTCTATTCAAAAGCTACAGAATACACATTCTTCTCAGCAGCCCATGGAAAATTCCCTAACATAAATCATATTTTAGGATATAAGTCTTAAATAAAAGAAGTCAAAACAATTCCATGTATTTTATCAGACCACAATGGAATAAAACTGGAAATGAACAGCAAGAGAAATTATAGAAACTATATAAATACATGGAGATTGAACAATACACTCTTAAATGATAGGTCCTTGAATAAGTCAGAGAGGAAATAAAAATATTCTTAGAATCAAATGAAAATGAAAACACAACCTACCAGAACCTTTGGGATACACCAAAGGTGGTTCTAAGAGCAATGTTTGTAGCTATGAGTGCCTGCATTAAAAAAAAATCTGAGATGACCCAAATAACTTAATGATGTACTTAGATCTCTTAGAAAAATAAGAACAAAACCCAAAACCAGTAGATGGAAATAATAAAGACCAGAGCAGAAATTAATGAAATGGAGACTAAAAGAATAAAAAGAATTGATGAAACAAAGAACAGTTTCTCTGAAAAGATCAGCAAGATCAACAAAACCTTAGTCAAACTAATCAAAGAGAAGACAAGACTCAAATGGATAAGATTAAGTATGAGAAGGGGACATTACAACAGATAGCAATGAAATCCAGAGAATCATTAAGGAATACTTTGAAAAAATATTCCAAAAAACTGGAAGACTTAGATGAGATGGATAAATTCCTAGACATATAAGACCTACCAAAATTAAACCAAATTAAACAGACCTACAATGAGCAGTGAGATTGAAGCTATAATAGTCTTCCAAAAAAGACAATCCCAAGACTGGATTCACTGCTGAATTCTATAAGATATTTAAAGCAAAATTAATACCAATGTTCCTGAAGCTATTCCATAAAATACAAAGGGAAGGAATACTACCACATTCATTCTATGAAGCTAGTATTATCCTGAAACCAAAATCAAATAAGGATGCATTGAAAAAGGAAAACTACAGGCCAATTTCCTTGATGAACCTAGCTGTAAGAATCCTTAAAAAATACTTGAAAATTGACTTTACCACCACATTAAAAAGATCATATACTATGACCAAGTTGGTTTCATTCTAGGGATACAAGGGTGGTTCAATATATGCAAGAAAATAAATGTAATACAGCACATAAATAGACTTAGAAACAAAAATCACATGATCATATCTTACATGTGTCCTGGTTGATGGCCAATAGGCAATTATTCTAATTATCTAAAGAGACATCTCTTTAGGGGCTATGAAGTCTTTTTTTATAGTTATAGTTTGTTTGTATGCCTCTCTCCCCATTCTTCTGTAGAATCTTCGGAAGAACCTTTAATAAGACAGCTGCTTTGTCTTATACTGAATAAGATTGAAGAGATCAAACACCATATAGAAATTAAGTTCTCTAAACTTTTGAGCGGGACAAGTTGCCTCAACTGACTTGAGCCCAAAGTTGTTGCCTTTTAACCATATGCTATAGTTTGGGTCTGTAGTTTCACCCAAAGGCCTGTGTTGAAGGCTTGGTCTCCAACTTGTGGCACTGTGAGGAGGTGGGGCCTGATGGAAAGAAGTTAGGTCACTGAGGCATGCCCTTGAAGAGGATATTGGGACTCCACCCCACACTACTCCCAACCATCATGAAGTGAGCAGCTTTGCTCCAACATACCCTCCTTGCCATGATGTGCTGACTTGACACAGGCCCCAAAACAGACAATGGACCATGGTCTGAAACCTCTGAAACCATGAGCCAAAATCAACCGTCCCTCTGTTTAAGTTGATTTTCTCAGGTGTTTCATTACAGTGATGGAAATCTGATTAAAACAGGATACAAACCAAAATGTGTCTTCCATATCAAAGACTATTAAAAGAGTAGAAATCTGCTAGGTGTGGTGGTGCACACCTGTAATCCTAGCACCTAGGAGGCTGAAGAAAGAGGATCTTGGGTTTGAGGCCAGCCTAGGCTACATAGAAAGTTGAGGCCAGACTGGGATACATAGGGAGAAGCGGAAAAGGCCTTTGACAAAGTTCAACATCCTTTTATGATAAAAGCTTTGAAGAAACTAGGAATTGAAGGCACATACCTCAGTATAATAAAGGCAATATATGAAAAACATACAGTCAACATCATACTAAATGGGGAAAAATTGAAAGTATTTCCCTTAATGAACAAGACAAGGATGTCCACTGTCTCCACTGCTATTCAATATAGTAAGTGAACTATTAGCCATAGCACTAAGGGAAGAGAAATAAAGAAAAGGGATCCAAATAGGAAAGGAAGAAGTTAAATTATCTCTATTTTCAGATGATAGATCCTATACTTAAAATGCCCTAAAGACTTCACAAGAAAACTCTTAGAGCTGATAAACACTTTTAGCAAAGTAGCAGGATACAAAAATCAACATTTAAAAATCATCAGCTTTTTTTATACCAATAACAAACAGGTGGAGAAAGAAATCAGGAAAACAATCTCAATCACAATAGCTTCAAAAAGAATAAAATACCTAGGAATAAACCTAACCAAGGAGGTGAAAGCCCTCTTCAATAAAAACTTTAAGACATTGAAGAAATTGAAGAAGACACCATAGTGTGGAAAGACCTCCCATGCTCATGGACTGGAAGAATCAATATTGTGAAAATGGATATATTACTGAAAGCAATATATAAATTCAGTGTACTCCCCCATCAAAATTCCAGTGGCATTCCTCATAGAAATAGAAAAAAAAAAATCCTAAAATTCATATGGAGACACCAAAGACCCTGAATCACTAAAGCAATCCTGAGTTGAAAGAAGTTGGGGGCATCACAATACCTGATTTCAAATTATACTACAGAGCCACAATAACAAAAACTACATGATTCTGGCACAAAAACAGACATGTAGACCAATGGAACAGAATAGAGGATCCAGAAATAAACCCATGCAGCTACAGCCACCTGATATTTGACAAAGGTGCCAAAAATATAAGTTGGAGAAAAGATATCCTCTTCAACAAATGGAGGTGGGAGAACTGGATATCCTTCATGTAGAAGACTGAAAGTGAATCCCTGTATCTTGCCTTGTACAAAAAAAATCAATTCAAAATGGATCAAAGATCTTAATGTAAGACCTGCAACTTTGAAGTGTTAGAGGAAAACATGGGGAAAACACTTCAAGGCATAGGCATAGGCAAGGACTCTCTGAATAAGACCCTAACAGCACAGGAAACAATAGCAAGAATTAACAAATGAGTTTGAATGAAATTAAAAAGCTTTTGCATTACAAGAGACACAATTATCAGAGTGAAGAGACAGCCTACTGAATGGGAGAAAATCTTTGCCAGCTATACATCAAAGGATTAATATCTAGAATATATAAAGAATATCTAGAATATATAAAGAGTTAAAAAAACTACCAAAATTAGCAAACTAGTCAATCAAAAATGGGCAAGTGAACTGAACAAAGAGTTCTCAAAAGAAGAAATACAAATGGCCAATAATCATATGAAAAAATATTCAACATCCTTAGCCATCAGGGAAATGCAAAACTACATTGAGATACCATCTGACTCCAGTCAGAATGGCTAGCATCAACAAAATAAACAACAAATGCAAGGAAGGATGCAGGAAGAAAGGAACCCTATTATATTCCTGGTGGGAATGCAAGTTGGTACAGTCACTATGGAAATCAGTATGGAGTTTCCTCAAAAAATTAAAAATATGGCTAGGCATGGTGGCACATGCCTGTCATCCCAGCGGCTTGGGAGGTGGAGGTAGGAGGATCACAAGTTTGAGACCAGAGGCAGTCTGTGTAACTTAGGGAGACCCTGTCTCAAAAAGTAAAAAATGGGTTCAACTTAGTGGTTCAGCACTTGCAGAACATGCAAGCAGGAGGCCCTGGGTCCAACCCCCAGTACCACAAAAACAAAAACAAAAATTAAAAATATAACTACTATATAATCCAGCACTACCACTTTTGGGTATATATCCAAAGGAATATAAGTCAACATACCATAGAGACACCTGCTCATCCATGCTTATATCAGTACTATCCACAATAATGAAGATATGGAATTAATTTATGTGTCCCTCAACAGATCAATGGATAAGGAAATTGTATAGATACATCATGGAGTTTTATTCAGCTATAAAGAAAGACAAAATTACGGCATTTGCTGGAAAACAGATGGAACTAATATGTGAGGTCATCACTTTAAACAAAATAAGCCAGACCCAGAAAGACAAACATCATGTTTTCTCTTGTGTGTGGATATTAGATTTCAATATATATTCAATATTAAAATATATAGGCCACGAAAGTAGAAGGGGCCTATGTAGTGAAAGATAATGGACTAAAGAGAAGGGGGAGGGTGCAAGAAGGGTAAAGGGAGAAAAGAAAGGAAAGATCACCTATTTTTTTCTTTAAGGCAAAAATCAGGATTTAGATAGATACATAATATAAACATATACACACAAAAAAGACATGCAAGTGGAAGGGGTACCATTGGTGGGGAGAGAGGAGATGGGAGAAGGGAGTCATGAGAGGGTAATGGGGAGGGTCATGAGGGTAATGGGGAAAATAAACATGAGCAATGTACAATGAAATGTGTGTGTGGAAATATCACAAGATACATTAAGTTGTACACTAAAAAATTAGTAATAAAATAATATTACTGGGGAAAAAATAAATCTCTAAAACATTTCTTGAGAAAAAGCTAACACAGGAGGTAATAAAAGTTAAATGAGGCCACCAGGATAGGGCCTGAATCTCATAGGACTAGTGTCCTTAGAGGAAGAGAAAGATTGCTGGATTTCCTTTCTTTCTCCCTACATACAGAGGAGGAGCCACATGAGGACATAGCAAAGAGCAGGAAGCCATCTGCAGGTCAGAAAGCACAGCCTCTCAGGAACTGACCTGCTGGACCTTGATCCGAAACCTTAAGCCTCTAGAACTGTGGGAAGTACATGTTTGTCCTTTTAGCTGTCTATGTATTTTGTGATGGTAGCCCAAGGAGATTAATAGGAAATGTAAGAACACCAGCTTCCCAACCTCTCTTTAGTCCCCTCAACTTCCAGGGCACATTTAACCCTAATCAGTTGTGCCCCTTAACAGGACTTTTCCCCAGATGGCCACACAGAGAACTCAGGGAAGGTGGGAAGCAGTACTGTTGGGAAAGCCATTCCCTGGCCTAAGAGATCCTTCAACTAAGAGCAGCCTGGGTCACTGTGCCACCACACCGGACCCTGCCAATGCTGCCACAAAGCCAGGAAGAAAGCAGGTGGTTGTCTTCTACAGGAGGGCAGCCCTTCTTTATAGGCCAGAGCTCAGCAACCAGCAGCAATACCTCTTCTCACCATATGCAGTTCTCAAAAGTGACCCTCTTGTGCATGCCCTTGGAGAGATGGCTAAATATCACCGATAGTGTAAAAAACAAAGAATAGTTTATGACACAATTATTCCCTATTTTATTGATTTTCCATGTTTGAATTTTTGCACACCAGCATAGTAAAAGCTCCACTTAACATTTCAAAACAACTTCCTGAGTATCTGCTATGCGTTAGTCATTTGTAAGCCATCTGGGCTCTTAAGACAAGGAAGACGGCCCCTGGAGATGGTGGAAATTCTGGATGGTAGGGGCTGCCCTGGTGCTGGTATAGTAATTGTGATGGCTAAAGCATCAGCTGTACTTGAGGCTTCCATGTGTTATTTGTCTCCAAATGGTCATTGGTTTCTTCAGACAGAAACCAAAGCTCCCCACCCCTACCCCCACCCCATTCCACGTGTTCCTTACTCTGGAAGAACTGACTGAGAGGACAGTGAAGAAAGAAGGTCACAGAAAGAAGGGTGGGCTACTGAAGGCAGTGCTCACCTGACAAAGGGAAAGCATTTTCATTTCTTCCATTACAACAGTTGGGCTGATGTGCAAGTCCAGTGTCTGAAGGGCACATGTGGAAGAGGAGGAGGGTTTGCATATGGGAGGTAGGAATGTAAATAGTGCATATGTTTACTCTGAATTTTTAGTTATTCTTTTGAATTAAGCATAGACTGTGAAGAAATAATATATTTTGGATAGTCAAAGACAAAATTAGGCCTCTTTGGCTTCTGGCCAACAACAGATCCTAAAGGCAGAATTTCTGGGGTCTCTGCTCAGAAACAACGAAATTCTTTCGTGGTCTTGGTTCACAGAAGACAAAGAACCAGGGAAAGGGTCTTTAAGTGGCAAGCCCAGCTGGGGCATCGGACAGGAAGGTGCTGGCTGAAGTTCTGCCTTCTGCAGTGGAATCTCAGACAGCTTCCCTGGGGTCTACAAAGGAGAGGGCAGGGATTTCCAGGCAAACAGATGTAGCCTGTAGATACTGCTGCAGTGCCTGCCAGGATGAAGCACCGTTTGTATTGCATGCTGGCCTTCAGATAAAGTTTCCACAGAGTTTAAGGTTCCCCCCTGTGTGTTCCTCCCTCCTCTCAGTCCCACTTCTCTGGCAGGACCACACTTTTCCGGCAAGAAACTGGGAAGTTGTTGCTTGGGTCTAGGTAGGCACCAGCATGTTCTAGGAGGTTCATCAAGAGGCTACTTTGGCCCTCCGAGAAGTGGAGACCATGAAAGAATTAGGCAAGAGATTTATGAGGGGATCAGAGTAGATGGGGAGGGACCATGGTAGAGGGTTGATAGCTCTTAAAGAAAGGAGGAGAGGAGGAAGGGGTGACAGGAGTCTCAGGTCATCACCCAGTCTGAGAAAGTCTTAGCTGGGCTGCTGTGGAGCCCTAGGGCAAGGATGGTCTGTTGGAGGACCCCCTGTTGGAATACCCCCAACCCCCCGGGATCCACGAACCATGGTGCTCCATTACTGCTGGGATCAGGATCCTGTGATCCCAAAGGTAGAGCAGTGGGAGGCCAATCAGCCAGCTCCCCAAGAAGGGTCCTCTTGAAAGAAGAGCTGAGAATATGCTCCCATGAATGTTTAGCCAGTTTGTTCTTTTGCTCTTTATTTATCTGATGTTTAATCAGAGCCCCACTATGACAAGATACTGAGATGGTTACTGGGAACACAAATAACAAATAGAATGTTCCAGGCTCTGTTCTAAACGCTTTCCGCAATATAAAGTCATTGAATCCTTACAACTGCAAGAAGCAGAGACAATTAGTATGTCTATTGTTCAGATACGCCTACAGCCCTACCCCTGTGGCGTCCAATCCCATCAGATCTCGGAAGCTAAGCAAGGTTGAGTCTGGATGGGAGACTGCCTGGGAACACCAGGTACTGTAGGCTTGAGAGACAGACCCGGCAACCCACTCCCCAAAAAACAATCTGCCATTGAAGAGCAGAGAAGCACTGACAATAGTGTTTCACCTGTTGTATGTATAGTCGCTATGAGTCAAACCCTGACAATGGCACCTAACAACAACAATTGTTCAGATACAAATTGTTCAGATGAGAAACTGTCACATGGGAAAAATAAGTATGTAACCTGCCTCAAGGTCACATACCAAGTGACCCTAGAAGTCTTATTCTATAGTCCATGCCCAAAGGTACCCTATTTCATCTAATCTCAAGTGCAATTATAAGATGTATTGTGATTTTGTGGCATCGACAAAAGAACACTGCCAATTAACTTTAACTTGTCACTGTTAAGATACATGCTCAATTTTAGAGATATTAAGATGTAAACAAATGTGAATGGATCATTACTACATGAAGGCACTGTGCCTGTTCTCAAGGACTTCACAGATGAGGAGCAGAGAGACTTAAACAACTGTCATACTCTGTGGTAAGTATCCAGTGTCACTGAGAGAAGAATGTGAACTACTGCAGTGGCAGAGAGGAAGAAAGCATTGTTCTGCCTGAGTTTGTCTGGGAACCTCTCACAGAGGAAGTGGCACCCAATGGAACTTCAGGGTTTCTCCAGATACATAAGGGAAGGGTGGAAATGGGAAATTTGGATTATTTTAGGGGCCACTGTTGATAATACGAATGCTAATAATGAGTAGCTAACAATAGCTATAGAATGGACAAAAGAACCAACAGATTTGTCCTAGGAGAAGTGCAATGAGAGTGCTCCTTGGAAGCAAGGATGGCTACGCTGTGTCTTATATATTTTGGACATGTAGTCAGGAGGGACCAATCCCTGGAGAAGGACATCATGTTTGGGAGAGTGGAAGGTTAACAAAAAACAGGAAAACCCTCCACTAGATGGATTGACAATGTCTGCAACAATGGGTTTAAGCATAAATAAGACTGTGTGACTAGAATAGAACTGGGGAATGTTTCCTTCTGCTGTACATAGGGTTGCTATGAGTCAGATTTGACTCAATGGTACCTAACAACAATAACAATAGTTAATCCCCGACATCTGTTGGCTTGTGCTATGTGGACTTACATGTTGCTGTTATGTTAAAAAGCTATGCCACCAGTATTCCAGAGACCAGCAGGGTCACCCATGGTTGACAGGTTTTCAGCTGAGCTTCTAGACTAAGACTAGGGACAAGGACCTGGCAACCCACTTTTGAAACAATTATCCACTGAAAACTCTTATGCTCTTATGAATAGCAGAGAAGGACTGTCAAATATAATGCTGGAAAATGAGCCCCCCTAGGCTGGAAGACATTTGAGAAGTGACTGAGGAAGAGTGGCCTCCTCAAAGTAGAGGTGACCCTAATGGCAGGAAAGGAGTAAAGATCCTGGGACCTCCTTTTGCTGATGTAGCATGACTTGAAATGAGAAGAAACATAGTGCTACAACAATGGACTCAAACATAGAAAGATAGTGTGCACGGCACTGTATTGGGTAGTGTTATACATAGGGTCACTATGAGCTGGATCTGACTCAACAGCACCTAACAACAATAGCTAATAACTTAGTGAGTGCTTACTGTGTGCCCACATTGTAATAAAGAATTTATGTGCCCCATCCTATTTAATCCTCACAGAACCCTTAGAAAATCCTATTAGATCCATTTTATAGAAGGGGAAGCCAAGGTCCAGGTTAACTGACTTACTGCACAGCACATAGCTGGTGGGAAATGGAGCCAGGATAAGTATCTCTTGTAGCACAGCTCTCAAACTTCAGATGGTATCCATGCCGCTGGCCCACCTCTCAGAGGTAAGTTAGTGAGAATGTGCTCACTGAAGTCATTCTCCTCCACTGAACTCTCCATTTGTCTGGGGAAGCCTGATTGAGGGCTGGACATGGCCAAACATGGGATTGAGGAAGTCAGGCGGGGGATGACAGATGAGCAGGGAGGTTCTGGAAGTGTTGGCACATGACTGGGAACTCTGAATCATTTCAACTCCCCTTATTTGCTGAAAGTTCACTCTTATCAAAGGTCAATGCTGGGTGCCGGGAGGACCACTGAAGGAGGCCTGGCTGAGGATAAATGAACTGTATGCTGGGCCTGCTCCCAGGCCTGCCCTGCCTGGTCCTGCTCCCCTCCCCTAGACCACCTCTCCTGCTTCCTCCCCATTGCTCACCAAGCCTCACTGACCCTTCCCACCTGCCACTTCCTCCATGAGGTCAAGCTTCTTCCATTTCTGTTCCTTTAACGTGTCTCTCCCCAGAACATTCTCCTACCTTCAGCCTGTTTCATGTGGCTGGCTTGTTCTCTTGGTTTAGATTCCAGCGTAAAGTTTGCTTCCTCTGACTCATACTTCCTGTCATTTTCCATCATAGTACCTTGATAGTTTCCTTCGTAGGACATTTCACAAAGTGTAATTCAGTCCTTTATTAGTTTGCTTCTTTAGGACGGAGGTTTTGCTAACTGTTGCCTCCTAGGAGTGAGCGTGTGCCTGTCATACAAGAGGTACTCCAAATTCGAGTCAATAGTTTAGTTTATATGCTAATTAAAAGATGAACATCTGATACAGAAAATAATAAAATGCTGATCAAAGAATAGGGAGACTGATGTGTGTTGAAACTGTCAAGGAGTTGTAAGAACTGAATAGGGTGGACAGAATTCACAAGCAGGGATAGCCAGGGATGGAAAATCAGCTGGGGGTGAGAAACTAGCCAAAAAAAAAAAAAAAAAAAGGATGACAAGTAATTTTCTGTTCTTTATAGGTTTGAGTTGGTAGGTGCTCTGAGTCAGGTTTCACTCAGTGACCCTATGTACAAAAGAACAGAACAAAACACTCCCCAACACTGTGCCATGCTCGGCACTATATCATTGCTTCTCTGCAATGATAGGGATTTCAATGGCTAATTGTTTCAAGAGTGGGCTACCAGGTCCTTTTCTCACTTCTGTGGTGCTGGGAATTGAACTCAGGGCCCCAGAGCGTGCATAGCAAGCATTCTACCAATTGAGCTCAACAACAGCCCCTCATAGGAAATCACCTTCATTTCAAATATCTGGAATTACCTAGGCTTCCCCTGCCTCCTGGCTTCCTCCTGCTCACTGGAGCAAGGGCTGAGACCATAAATAACCATTGCCTGATCCCTAGCCAGCATGCTTTAGTGGTCTTCCTTGGTGACCAAATAATACTGAGACTGAACTTGTATATGGCTTCTTAGCATGGGAATGAGGATGGTTTGAAGAAACTATTTTGGATGCTACTCTCAGGGACAAAGTGACTCCATGTGTCCAGAAAGGTGCTCAGATGGCTGTATTTTGGAATTCCTTCAAGGTTTTTAAAAGTAGAGATAGTCCTCACTAATCATGGAATATCTGCCAGCTCTTCCTTTTTTGTTCTTTTTTCACACAGGTACAATAGAACACATCATTTGATCCACTCACTGAATTATGTACTTTTACAGCTTTTGAATTTCATTGATTTCTTTACCACACATTTTGAAAAGTCAGGACTTGTTCCATTTTATATGAGTCTGGTGGATGGTCAATAGGCAATTACTTTAATTAACTAAAGAGACATCTCTTTAAGAACTATGAAGTCTTTTTGTTATTATTTGTTCATATGCCTGCCTTTGTACTCCTCTGCAGAATGTTTGGAAGAACCTTTTATAAGACAGCTGCTTGGAAAATATGAATAAGATTGAAGAGTTCTCACATCCCAAATAAGTTCAGTTCTCTGAACTTCTGAGCAATGCAAGTTGCCTGATTAGACTGCCTTTTAATCATATGCTATAGTTGCACCTTCCTGCAGCTGTATCACTGTGGTGCCCAATCCCATCACATCTTGGAAGCTAAGCAGGGTTGGGCCTGGTTAGTACTTCGATGTGAGACTGCCTGGGAACACCAGGTGCTGTAGGCTTGGGAGAAGCACCCACTCCCAAGAAACAATCTGCCATTGAAAACCCAATGAATTTTGCAGAGAAGCACTGACAATGGTGTTTTGTCTGTTGTACACAGGGTCACTATGAGTCAGACACCAACTTGACAGCACCTAGCAACAACAACATAGTTTTACCCAAAGGCTTGTGTTGAAGGCTTGGTCTCCAACTTGTGGCACTGCCAGGACCTGGGGCCTGGTGGAAAGAAGTTAGATCACTGGGGTATGCCTTAGAAGGAGATATTGGGACTTCAGTCCCCCCACTCCGCTTCCTTGCCATCATGAGGTGAGCAGCTTTGCTCCAACAAGCCCTCCTTGCCATGATGTTCTGACTTGCCATAGGCCAAAAAATAACAGCCCCAATGGACCATGGACTGAAACCTCTGAAACCATGAGCCAAAAGTCAACCTTCCCTCTGTTTAAGTTGATTTTCTCAGGTGTTTCATCACAGTGATGGAAATCTCATTAAAACACCATACAACAAAATGTATCTTCCTGTCAAAGACTATTAGAAAAGCAGAAATCTGCCAGGTATGGTAGTGCACACTTGTAATCCTAGCACTTAGGAGGCTGAGGGAGGATCTTGAATTTGAGCCCAGCCTAGGCTATGCAGAAAGTTTGAGGCCAGACTGGGATACATAGGGGGACCTCGTCTCAAGGAAAAAAAAAAGGCAGAAATCTCTTTTTAGCTTTAACTGATCTGTGACTTAGTTTGGAAAGTTTCTCCTTATCTCAAATTAGACATGATTGAACAAGAATATGGAAAGGACTAAAAATAACTTTCTGCTGTAGTAGAACAACAATTTAAAAATCTAAACAAAATCCCAACACTTTTAGAAACCCCTAGCTATTTCAGAGTTTGAAGGGAATATTAATGGCCACATTTTGGCCAAGGACAACACCATGCAAAGATTGGGGAATGAAGTCATTTGGGTATGTGTTTTCTGGAACCCTGCCCTGAATGATTCTGTCTTTGACAAATGTCCAGCTTTTTAATATAGCCTAACATTAGTTTTTTCCTTTTAATAAAATCATGTTTGGAATATAAAGGAAGCATGAAAAAATGTTCAGGGTGAGAAAAAAGAGAGAAAAGCAAGCAAACATTTATTGAGAATAACCACTCACTGTGTCAGTGTAGGTAATGCCTGCTGTTAATGATAGCCTTGTTGTTGTTGTTGTTGTTGTTAAATGCCATTGAGTCCTGTCTGACTCATAGCTATTGCCATAGGGTTTTTGATGGCTAATAGTTTCGGAATTCCCTCAGCAGTGGATTGCCACATCCTTCTCCCATTTTTGCAGTGCTGGGAATCGAACCCAGGACCTCAGAGACTGCAGAGCAGTGCTCTACCAACTGAGCTAAATCCCAGCCCCAAAGACAGGCTTACTCAACAAGTTATCTCCGTAGTTGACATGATACCTCTTTTGAGTTAGGGTACTCTACATTTAGCTAAGGATCACCTTCTTTGGATTTATGCTCATTCATTTAGTTCACAAATTACTATTTATCACTTTGTTATCCCTAAGAAGCAGTCAGAAGCGCTGGGTGTGGTGGCGCATGCCTTTAATCCCAGCAACTCAGGAGGTGGAGGCAGGAGGATCGCAGGTTCAAGACCAGAGGCAGTCTACGTAATTTAGCGAGATCCTGTCTCAAAAAAAAAGTAAAAAAAAAAAAAAAAAAAAAAAAAAAAAAAAAAAAAAAAAAAAAAAAAAAAAAAAAAAAAAAAAAAGGGCTGGGGGCACAGCTCAGTGGTCCAGCACTTGCAAAGCATGCAGGCACAAGATACTGGGTTCAACCCCCAGTACTGGGGGAAAATTTTAAAAAAGCAGTCAGAAAACACTGATAACAATCAATGCCACTTTTGTTCCTGCACTTTTCATTAATCTTCTTGATTGACAGAGCCCTATCACATCTTCAGAAAGAATTTTGGATGTTCCCAGATTCCAGGTTCAAGGTTTCTTTTACTAAATGATTGGTGTTTACTGTAATATTTATGGGAGAAGAATGTGGCAAGCAACCTCCAAAGCCATCTGGAAACAATTAGCCATTGAAAACCTTATGAGGGTCGCTCTGAGTTGGACACAACTTGCCGGCACCTAACAACAACTGTAATATTTGTCCATCATGGACCATTCTTGTCTCTATTATTTTACAACAATCAGAGCCTGATTCTAAAATTGACTGGAAAATATTTTAAGGATACGAAAGGTATGAAAACCCCATCTCTTTGGAGCCAGATGTGTGCAGCTGCAGAGAGACTTGGAAATAGCTCCCCAACAGCTGGGAACAGTCAACTGAGTGCTACAGAATTCACAAACCATGTTAAGAGTTTTGGTGCCCTGGAAAAAGCTCCAAAATGTTCCAATCATTAAATTACTCAACTTAAATCACATTCAGATTGAGCAAATTCAGGATAAATATTGCCAGCCTTTAAAATGGAATCACATGTTCCAAAAGCAAAATGGAAAAAACAACAACAACAACAAAAAAAAAAGTGAATGACTGGTTTGTACTCCACCCACTTATGTAGGTGATTTCAAATTTAGTACAAGCATAGTAGAGTCAACAGAAGTCTCCAGTTTGTCTTCCCCAGAACTAATAATGTGAATTTGTGAAACCTCAGACCATTGATTCAAAGGAATTTAATCTTTAAATGGTTCTGCCGACCTAACTGGTTGATGTCATGGCATCTAACACATATTTGATCTTAGGAAATATTCATTTAATTGATACATGAAAACATAAATAGATAGCCTTTGATAATGAAGAGAATAAGGTGAAGATATATTTTGAAAGCTGGCAGCTGTACCACTGTGGCATCTGATCCTGTCAGATCTCGGAAGCTAAGCAGGGTTGGGCCTGGTTAGTACTTGGATGGGAGACCACCTGGGAACACCAAGTGCTGTAGGCCTGGGAGACGGACCAGGCAACCAACCTTCAAAAACAATCAGCCATTGAAAACCCTGTGAATAGCAGAGAAGCACAATAGTGTTTTGCCTACTGTACATAGGTTGCAATGAGTCAGACACTGACTCAAAGGCACCTAACAACATACTTTGAAAACAATAAAAGTTTGTCAGAGTAAAATGGCCCTGTGTAAAAGAATAGAAACAGTGGGCAAAAGAATAATATAAAAATGTGTAGACTGAAGATAAAAAATTAGAGAAGATGAAGATGAGGAGGAGGAAGAAGAAGAATTACAAGTTGTTGAAAAGGTATAATGTAGTATGAGGCCCTAAAAACAGAACTAATAGATATCAAGTAAATTTAACAACAAAATAGTAATCTGGGTGATACTAGTGGCAAGATTAATTGCATACAAGATTAATTTAAGCTGGGTGGTGCATGCTTGGAATCCCAGGAATTTGGGAGGCTATGGCAGGAACATCGTTGAGTTTGAGGCCAGACACAGCCTGCACAACTTAGTGAGACTGTGTCAAAAAAATAAATAAAAAAGGAAGCAAGTCAGAATAAAATAAATAAATAAAAATAAAATAGGGGCTGGGAGTGTGGCTCAGTGGTGGAGTACTTGCCTAGCATGCACGAGGCCCTGGGTTCAACCTCCATGTACCAAATAAATAAATAAATAAACAAACAAACAAACAAATAAATAAATAATTTAAAAAATTTTTAAGTTTTTTTTTTTAGAGTGAGTCTAGAGTGTTCTTCATCCCAAGAATGAAACCACTCTGATATTATGATGTGATCCCTCTTGTTTCTTCACTGAATGTTGTGAAAATATTTGTGAAATTCATTTATTACAAAGGCAGCCTCTGATATTTTCCAAACTCCTGGCATTCATGCCCTTCTGTATATTCATACCAGACCGGTGGGCTGGATTTAGTGACATCAGCTTAGTATGTAGAATCTCGCAAAAACTGTGGCATGACATTTCTGATACCAGTAAGCAGATAGATGTGGCCTCTGTCTTGGGCTGCCCTCCTTTGCTCAAGCTTTCTGTCCCTCGTTTGTCCTGCAGGAAGCTAGCTGCCATGTTGTGAACTACCCTAAGGAGATGCTCACGTTTCGGGGTGGGGGAACCAACAACTAAAGAAAAGCTGATATTTTTGGTCAAGTGCCAGGTAGGACCTGAGGCCTGCCAACAGCCATGGCTACCCAAGCACATTCCTACAGTCACTTACTATATCAGGAATATGTATTAATAGACATGGATTTCTTCCATTATCTCAACAAGCATTGAAATATTAGTGTTCAAGAGCACAGTGGCCCTGTGGACTTAAGGAGGGACCTAGAAGACATCACTTCTTAAATTACCAGGCTGAGGAGCTGGGTGTCTTCTGAGACTTACTCTTTGGTGTCCTAATTCATGACTTTAAGGCCTGTTCAGAAAGTTCCAATCTAATCTCAATAAAGAGACTAAATAGGTGGCAAGTGGTCAAAACCAAATATTCTTCAAATTGAGATTTTTAAAAATGAGTTGTATTTTAAATTCACTTTCTCTTTTTAAAAGACATAACCTGAAGAACATTTTTAATAAGATTGATTTAATATAGCCATTTGGATGTGGGTAATTTGATTTAGGGAATATTTTGATGAAATTGTTTTGACCCAGTGTTTTGAAGCTTCATCAAAATGAAAAATTCTTTTTTTGTTTGTTTTTAAATTACTATGTGAGATATCCAACAGATTTCTGGATACCTTTATTCCTGATTCTCCTCCATCCTAGGCCACTTTGATCATAATTTTCAGATAAGAGTTGTCATGGGATGAAATTTGGGGATGTGGTAAAGATACAGTGCTTAAAGTATTTTAGAGTTATTTTCTAATTATAAAATTTTAGTGGGATGAATTTTTTGGCACATTGTGATAACCTACTGGTATGACCATTTCAAAATGTCAAGTACTTGAAGGCATATACTTTTTACTAATACTTTTGTTTTTGTGACTGTTCAACATGAGCTATCTTCACTAATATAACTCCGTGCAAACATGATGGATAGCAGTTGTATAATTAGTGTGCCACCCAATGGCCTCTCTAGAGTGTACTATATTATAGTGGTTGAGGATCTAGCCTCATAATATCATCTATTAGCAGTCAGAAATAAAGCAAAACGTATTTAATACCTTAAATCAGATTTTTCTTTTGTAAAGTGGATCTAATAGTATTTGTATACATTAAATGAAATGTCAATAAAGCCCTTAGCAAATTGCCTATACAGTTAGATATTATTAGTATGGTTTATTTAAATTGGACCTGGGGAGGTGATTACATTAATATTATAATGTTGACAAAATTTAGATAATGAAAATACCAACATTGTTAACATTAGTAGTTCCCAAACATGGCTGAATATCAAAACTCACATGAAACTTCACCTTCCCATGATTATGGAGCAAAGAGGTCTAGACTTAACCACCTATAAAAACACCTAGAATACTAGACAAAATGCACGTAACAATTGTTTTCAGACTTTGGACTGCAGTCAACACATGACTAGTGCTTGACAGTGGGGAAATAGACAACAGTGGGCCTTGTGAGCACTCAGCTCACTGCCCAAAGCAATTTTTGGACCACTGACACAGAATGAGGGAATCCAAAGAAAGTGTGGCATCTCTCCGTTGAAGAGATGGAGATGAGAGTTCAGGGAGGCGAAAGTGGCAGAAAATGTGGAACAGAGCTCCAGAAAAAAAGAGTAAACACAAGGAAAAGACCTACAAAAATTTAGGACTTCCTGTGAGTCATTATGGAGTACTGTGCTGCAGGTGAATAAATTGTGGAATTCTACCAGTCCTGGTACATGATGACCAGAGAGTTGTAAGCTGAAAAATCTCCAGAGTTTCTACAGGGACAGGGGCAGTTTGAACTCTGACCAATCATACTGATGAGTTCTTTTTTTTCTTTTTTTTGTGGTACTGGGGGTTGATCCCGGGGCCCCACGCCTGCATGCTTTGCAAGTGCTTGACCACTGAGCTGCACCCCCAGCCTTTTTATTTTTTTCTTTACTTTTTGAGACAGGGTCTCACTAAGTTACGCAGACTTCCTCTGGTCTCCAATTTGCCTCCTGGCTCCGCCTCCCAAGCCACTGGGATTACAGGCGTGCGCCACCATGCCCAGCTGTTGATGAGTTCTTTTTGATCATCCACAACATTCAGTGAAGAACCAAGAGGAATCACATCATGATATCAGAGTGGTTTCATTCTTGGAATGAAGAGCACACTAGACTCACTCTAAAAAATAATTAAAGACTGGTGCCAAAGGGACAAAACAAATTAGCATATAACTGGTTGCAATATAAAAATCCAACCCTTTTTAAAGAATTGCAATAAAATCCAGATACTCAACAAGGTAGCATTTACAACGTCTAACATTTGGGCTGAGGATTAGCTCAAGGGTAGAGCACTTGCCTAGCATGCACCAGGGCCTGAGTAAATCCCTAGAATACATGCATGCACGCACACACACAAAGCAACAATACCCAATGTTCAACCAAAAATTGATAGACATGCTGAGGAGAAAAATTTGAGGGGTTGTTAGAAATAGACTTGAAATGATGGGCATAAGTGAACCAGAACACAATATGTTAACTAGCTATTATAACTATATTCAAGTACTTAAAGATAAAACATTGTAAGGAGAGCAATAGAATATATAAATAAGAATCCAAATATAAATTATAAGTGAAAAACATAATATGTAAAATTTTAAAGTTAGGCATGGTGGGACACAACTGTAATCCTAGCACTCAGGAGGCAGAGGCTGAGAGGAGCTCAAGGCCAGCTAGGGCTACATAGTAAGACCTTGTCTCAAAAAACAAATGACAAAAAAAAGTGAAAGCTAAATGGGTGATAACAATAGAGTCTTAACTAAACCGAAGCACAGAGGAAAAAGAATTGTAAAGTTAAATAGTTCAAAAAAGAAAGAAAGAAAGAAAGAAGCCAAGCTAGAGAATGAGAGAAAATATTTGTGAAATACATTTATTACAAAGGACTGTAATCCAAAATATACAAAGAACACTTGAAACTTAGCAATAAAGACTCAAACCTATTAAAAATGGACAGATCCATGCACAGTGTTGCATGCCTATAATTCCAGCAACTCAGGAGGATCATGAGTTTGAGGCCAGAGGCAGCCTGTGTAATTTAGCAAGACCTTGTCTCAAAATAAAGTAAAAAATGGACTGAGGATGCAGCTTAGTGGTAGAGCACTTGCAAAGTATGTGCAAGTATGTGTGTTTGACCTCCAAATACTGCAAAAAAAAAAAAAAAAAAAAAAAAAAAAAAAAAAAAAAAAAAAAAAAAAAAAAAAAAAAAAAAAAAAAAAAAAAAAAAAAAAAAGAAGAAAAAAAGGACAAAATATTTGAACAAATACCTCACCAAAAAGGACATACATATGGCAAATATAAACATGAAAAGATGCTATCATATGACATTAGGCTATTGTAAAATAAGACAATGAGATACACGATATATCTATCAGAATGACCAAAACTGAAAACATTGACAATACTGAACATCAGTGAGGATGTGGAGCAACAATAATATTCATTGCTGGAGAGAATGAAAAACAGTGCCACTCTTAAGGAAGACAGTATGGCAGCTTCTTCCAGAACTAAATATACCATACAATCCAGCAATCACAGTCCTGGGTATTTACATAAATGAGTCAAAAACTTATATACAAAATCTGCATGCAGATGTTTATAGTATCTTTATTTATAATTGCCCAAATTTGGAAGCAACAAAGATGTCCCTCAGTAGGTGAAGTAATAAATAAAGTATGGTATCTCCAGACAATGGAATATTACTCAGTGCTGAAAAGAAGTGTGCTACAAAACAATGAAAGGACATGGAAGAACCTTAACTGCATATTACTTAGTGAAGGATTGTAATCTGAAGAGGCTACATGCTGTTAGTTCCAACTTTCTGGAAAAGGCAAAATTATAGTTAACAGTAAAAAGATCAGTGGTTACAAGGGGTTGAGAGGGAGGAATATGTGAATAGGCAGAGCACAGAGACCTTTTTTAAGTAGGGAAACTATTCTGTATCATATTATAATAGTGGATTCACGTATTATTCATTTGTCAAAATCCAAAGAATGTACAATATCAAAAATGAACCCTAAACTATGGATTTGGGTGGATGAATCAATGTAGGTTCAGCAATTGTAAATAGTGAATCACCTTGATGCAGGATGTTGATAGTGGAAGAGGCTATGCATGAGGAGGGGCAGGAGGTATATGGTAACTCGATTTTTTGCTCAGATTTTCTGTGAATGTAAAATTCCTCTGAAAAGTATTTTGTCTTTTTTTAATGAATAGAGCCTTGGTGACCCATAGGGCAATATGAAACACTCTAAGATTTATATAGCCTGCAGCCGTAGCACTGTGGCATCTGATCCCGTTAGATCTTAGAAACTAAGCAGTGCTGGGCCTGGTTAGTACTTGGATGGGAGACCGCCTGGGAACACCAGATACTGTAGGTTTGGGAGAAGGACCGGCAACCTGCTCCCAAAAATCAATCCACCATTGAAAACCCTGTGAATAACAGCGAAGCACTGACAAAGTGTTTTGTCTGTTGTATGTAGGGTTGCTATTGAGTCGGATACTGATTTGATGGCACCAAACAACAACAGCAACAAGATTTATATAATTGAATTTTAGAAAAAGAGGTAAAGGAGAGAAAATATTTGAACAATACTTAACTGTAGTGAGTGTTAATTTTCTGAAATTGATGGATATTACAAACTCACCCAACTCCTTTCCCTGCCCAAAATACACCATGGTACACTATAATCATCTACCTTGTCTTACCTCAGACATTAATTCTCCTAATTCTTGGGCCTTTGACTTGGACTAGGACTTATGCCAGTGGCTCCCTTGGATATCTAGGCTTGTGGTTTGGACTGGAAGTACATTACCACCTTTCCAGGGCATCTAGCTTGCAGAAGGAAAGCCAAGGACTTGTCAACCTCTACAATCATGTGAATCAATCACTAACAATAAATCCATTTCTATAAATTTCTATAGATATCCTGTTGATTCTGTCTTTGATAGAGAATTCTAATATAACAAAGGAATGAAAAATACTGGTTATAGTAAATGTATAAGTAAATATTAGAGTCTTTAAAATTTTTCTTTGAAACAACTGTTTGAAATAATACAGTGTATTTTGGAGTTCATAATGTATAACAACAAAATATGATAAAATAGTACAAAGGAATATCAGGAAATGAATGTATATCGGTAAGAGGATCTTACATTATGCACAAAGTAGCATGATATTATTTGAAGCTTAGTAAGCTATGAGTTGGAAATGTACGTTCTACACCCTGAATTTGACATGGCACCCATGGTAATGTCACAGGGCAACACATTACTCCCATATTTGTGGTGATGCTAATGTAAAAACATCAACTGCACTGCTAGTTGTTTAGAAGAGCAGCAATACAATTAAGTACAGTAAGTACTAATAAGCAACTATGTTATGAATTTATGTGCTTACTATATATTATTATTTTAGAGTGTATTCCTCCTACTTATAAAAAATTTACTGTAAAACAGTATGCCAAGTTACACTGGTAGCAGCTACATACATCTTATGTTTACTGCATTTCTTGATTACATCTAGAGCCTACATGAAGTGATTGATCCATACCATCTATGTTTGTGTAAGCATACTCTATGATGTTCATGCAATAATACTGCCTAATAATACATTTCTCACAATGTATCCCTGTCATTAAACATGCGATTGTACTTCACCCAAAAAAGGCAAGAAAATAGGGAAAAGGAAAAGTATAAACAGAACAGAGAAATACAACCAGATGGTATATTTAAGTCCAACTACATTGATAGTTAAAATAAGTAGCCTAAATAGTACAGCTAAAAATACTATCAGAAAAGAAGGTCACTACATATCTATATGTAACAGTAAATCAAGAAGATATAACAATTGCAAATTCCACAGGTGTCAAAAAGTATATACACATTTTAAGATATGTTATCCATGTATTACTTTTCGAAGTTGAATTGAATTACAATGGTAACAACTCTGAGCACCTCTTACAATTACAAAAGTCAAATGTGACTTGTATTCATCTTTTGTGGTCAGTATATATTGATTTCTTCTTATTTCTTCTTCTTCTTATTTCTTCTTCTTCTTCTTCTTCTTCTTCTTCTTCTTCTTCTTCTTCTTCTTCTTCTTCTTCTTCTTCTTATTTTGGTACTGGCTGGCTGAACTCAGTGCCTTGTGCATACTTTGCAACACTCTACCACTGTAGAGTGTATCAACAGCTCCTTTTAAAAAATTTTTTTTTGTCTTGAGATAGGGTCTCGCTAAGTTATGAAGGCTGCATGTGGCCTTGAACTAGCAGTCCTGCCTCTGTGTCTGCAGTTGCTGGGATTATAGGCACGTGCCACCACACCCAGCTGAATATTACAATTTTAATACTTAAAATGTATATATGTTTTTTGGCACCCTCTGTATATGCATTGAATGTTAGTGTACCTAAATTCATAAAATAAACACTACTGGACATAAAAAGATAGGCCACCAATATTAGTGACTTCAATACCCCATTCTCACCAATAGATCGATCAGTCAGACAAAAAGAGTCAAAGAAACAAAGTTAAACTACTGTGTACCTCAAATGGACTTAGCAGATATCTTCAGGATATTCCATTTAACAGCTACGCAATACACATTCTTCCTAGCAGTTCATGGAAATTTCCCCAAAATAAATTTTAGGCAATAAATCAAGTCTGAACTAACATAAAACATTGAAATAATTTCTTGTATCTTATCAGATAATGGAATAAAGCTAGAAATAAACAATGAGAAACTATAGAAAATGCAAACATGGGGATTGAACACTTTTGAACAGTGGGTCATTGAAGAAATAAGTGGGGAAATTAAATCCCTAGAATCAAGTGAAAAGGGAAACATCAGAATCTGTGGGATACAGTGAAAGCAACTCTAACAGGGAAGTTTATAGTTATGTGTTCCTACATTTAAAAAAAAAATCAAAGATTGCAAATAAATAACCTAATAATGTATCTCAGGGTCTGGAAAAAATAAGAACAAGCCAAACCCAAAACCAGTAGAAGGAAATAAATCATAAATATTAGAGTTTAAATGAAAAACAGACAAAAAGAATATTATGAAATATCAATGAATCAAAGAATTGGTTCTTTTAAAAGAGAAACAAGGTTTACAAATCCTTAGCCAAACTACCTAAAAGATAGATAAGAACTAAATCAATAAAATTAGACATGAAAAAGGGGATATTACAACTGATACTACTGAAATCCAGAAGATCGTAAGGGTCTATTTTGAACATTTCTATTCCAATAAGTTGGAAAATCTAGAATAAACAAATTTCTAAACACACATGACCTACGAAAATTGAACCAAGAGAATATTTAAAAAAAACAGATTAATAACCAGCAAGGAGATGAAGCAATAATAAAAAATCTGTCAACAAAGAAAAGCTCAGGACAAGATGGACTGCTGAATTTTACTAGACTTTTAAAGAATTACTGCCCATACTCAACTATCCATAAAATAGAAAGAGAAGGAACACTTCTAAACCCATTCTATGAAGGCAGTTATCCTGATACCAAAACCAGATAAAAGCAAAAGAAAAGCATAAACCAGTATCCTTGATTAACATTAATGCAAAAACCCTCAATAAAATATTAGCAAACTGAATTCAATGATGCATTCAACAACCATGATCAATTTGGTTTCATTCCAGGGATGCAAGAATGATTCAATGTTTTTACAATGGATATATGAACTTAATTCTCACTCTGTATCCCATCAATATATACAATTAAAATACCAAAAAAAAGGTTCAACATATGCAAATTAATAAATGTAGTACATCACATAAGTAGAATCAGGGACAGATCATCCTGATAGATGCAGAAAAGGTTTTTGACAAAGTTCAACATCCCTTCATGATAAAATCCCTGAAAGAACTAGGAGTAGAATGAACATGCTCAGTAATAATAAAGGATATCAATGACAAATCCATAGCTAACATACTAAATGAGGAAAAATTGAAAGCATTTTCTCTAAAGTCAGGAACAAGACAAGGGTATCCATTCTCTCCACTTTTATTCAGTATAGTGCTTGAATTCTTAGCCAGAGCAATAAGGCCAGAGAAGGAAATAAAAGGAGTTCAAGTCAGAAAAGAAAAAGTCAAATTATCCCTATTAATAGATGATATGATACTATATACTTAAAAGATCTGAAGATTTGACAAAGTCTAAGATCTGATAAAACACTTTTACCAAAGGAGCAAGACACAAAACCAATATACAAAAATCAGTAGCTTTTCTTTCTGCTAATAACTAGTTCACTGAGAAAGCATCAGAAAAGCAATCCCATTCACAATAACCTCAAAACAAACATAGGAATAAACCTAATCAAGGAGGTGAAAGACCTCTATGATGAAAATTATAAAACAGTGAAGAAATTGAAGATAATAGAAGATGCAAAGAGATCCCATGCTTATGGATCAGCAGAATCAATATTGTGAAACCAGAGTCAATGCAATTGCTAGTACCAATGACATTCTTCACAGAAATTGAAAAAAAAATCCAAAAATTCATATGGAAGGCAAAAGACCCCAACATTCAAAACAATCCTGAGAAAAATGAGCAATGTTGGCGGTAGTACAACATCCAATTTCAAAATATACCACAGAACCATAGTAACAAAAACAGTATTGTATTAGCAGCTACAATCATCTTATCCATGAAAAATGTACCAGAAAGTTGTGCTGGAGAATAGATAACCTCTTTAATAAATAGTGCTGGGAAAATCAGATAGTCACATGGAGAAGTCTAAAGCTAGATTCCTATCTCCAACTCTGTGCAAAAATAAACTCAAAGTGGATAAAGACTGCAATGTAAGACCTGAAACTTTGAAATAACTAGAGGAAAACAGAAGAATCACTTTAAGATTTAGGCACAGGCAATGGCCTTCTAAACAGGACTCTAATACCTCAGGAAATAACAGTAAGAACTGACAAATGAGATTGCATCTGATTAAATACTTCTGCACAGTGAAGAAAATAACAGAGTGAAAAGACAACCTATGGAATGGGGGAAAGTCTGACAGCTATTCATTTGACAGAGGATGAATATCCAGAATATATAAAGAACTCAAAATTTAACACCAACAATCCAATCAATAAATGGGCAAATGAACACTTTCCAAAAGAAGTACAAATGACCAATAACTATATGAAAAAGTGTTTAACAGCTGGGTGAGGTGGCGCATGCCTGTAATCCCAGTGGCTTGGGAGGCAGAGCCAGGAGGATCGCAAGTTCGAGACCAGAGGAAGTCTGCGTAACTTAGTGAGACACTGTCTCAAAAAGTAAAGAAAAAAAAAAAAAGGGCTGGGGGTGCAGCTCAGTGGTCCAGCACTTCCATAGCATGCAAGTGCGAGGCCCTGGGTTCAACTCCTAGAACCGCAAAAAAAAAAAAAAAAAAGTGTTTAACATTTTTAGCCATTAGGGAAATGGAAATCAAAATTTCAATAAGATTCTATTTTACCTCAGTCAGAATAGATATCATCAAAAATACAAAAATATAATCAATGCTAGCAAGGACATAGGAGAAAAGGAACACTTATCCACTACTGGTGGGGATGTAAACCAGTACATCTACTATGTAAATCAGTTTGGAAATTCTTCAACAAACTAAAAATATAACTACCTAATGATCCAGCTATACTACTCCTTTGAATATATCCAAGGAAGTCAACAAACAATAGAGATATCTGCATCCCCGTGTTTATCAGTGCACTGTTCACAATAGCCAAATTATGGAATTAGCCTAGGTATCTATCAGTGGATGGATGGATGAAGAAAAAAATGCTATCTATACATAATGGAGTATTATTCAGCCATAAAAGGATGAAATCATGTCATTTGCAGGTAAATGGAAATATTAGGATATCATCATGTTAAGCGAAATAAGTTAGACTCAAAAAGATAAGTCTCACATTTTCTCTCATGTGCTATGGAATCTAGAATAAAAAATGACATAAAAGTAGAGAGGAGAAAATTAGAGAAGATAAAGGGAACTTTGTTGTTGTTGTTAGGTGCTGTTGAGTTGGGTCCTACTCATAGCGACTCTATGTACAACAGAACAAAACACTCCCTGTCACTGTGCCATGCCCAGTACTGTTAGTGCTTCTCTGCTATTCAAAGGGTTTTCAATAGCCGATTGTTTTGGGATTGTTTCAGGAGTGGGTGGCTAGATCCTTCTCCCATTTTTTTCAGTGCTTGGGATCTAACCCAGAGCCTTGGAACATGCAGCGCAATACTCTACCACTTGAGCTAAATCCCAACCTGAAAGGGAACTTGTTGTTGTTGTTAGGTGCCATCGAGTCGGTATCCAACTCATAGTGACCCTCATAGGGTTTTCAATGGCTGACTGTTTCAGGATTGCCTTGGGAGTGGATTGCCAGGCCCTTCTCCCATTTTTGCAGTGCTGGGAATTGAACTCAGGACCTCAGATACTGCAGCACAGCGCTCTACCCACTGAGCTAAATCCCAGCCCGAAAGGGAACTAGGGGAGGGGAAAGAGTAAGGTATGGGCAGGTAATGGGGTGAATATGGGGCAGGTAATGGGGTGAATATGATCGAAGTATATGTATGGAAATGTCACAATGAAACTTATTATTCTGTGTAATTAGTATATACTAATGAAAAACATTAAAAAAATTAAAAATGAGACTATAATATTTCAAAGTAGACCCCAAAAGTTAAAAATTCAACACAAGTGTTATCTACTCCAGTAATCCAAGTCTATAAGTTTTTAATTTATCTTTGTTACTGATTTATAAAACCATCTTCAAGTACCTTTCTAAAGTTTAAAGCTCTTCTCCAAGAATAGACCATTAGAAGTGCACTACATAAAAAAATTGTCAGATTAAAATGAAAGACTCAAATATATGCTGTCTACAAAAGACCACTTAAAATATAAAAGTGGTGAAAAGGTTGAAAATTCTATAACATGAAAACATTAAATAAGAAAGCTGATGTACCTATATTAATATCAGACAAAGTGCAATTCAGAATAGGAAATAACCACAAAGAGAGTTTTTAAAATAGTAATAAAGAGATTGATTCCTTTTAAGAAATAAAGAAATAACAAATTTAAATGTGCATGCACCTAAGAATACGTGAAGCAAGAGAACTCAAAGGAGAAATAGAAAAATTATAATTATACTTGGAGATTAACATTCCCTTCTCAATAATTTATAGAACAAGGAGACCAAAAATCAGTAAAGAAATAAAATATTTGATCACCTCTAGCAACAAACACTTTAGAGTGGTTTACAACAGCAGAATACAGATTCTTTTCAAGTGTGCATGGAATATTCACCAAGTTAAATCATATGCTGAACCAAGAATCAACATATCCAAGAGAATTGAAAAATGCAAAGTAGCCAGGCATGGAGATGCACATTGGTCATCCAAGCACTTGGGAGATGGAGGCAGGAAGATCATGGGTTTGAGTCCAGAGTGTGGTATATAGTGAGTTCAAGGCCAGCCTGAGCTACATGGCAAGACTTTGTCTCCAAAACCCAATGGCTAGGAATGTAGCTCAGTGGTAGAGCATTTGCCTAGCATGCACAAGGCCCTAGGTTTCATCTCTAGCATCCCCTGACCACAAAAAAGGCAAAGTATATTCCTTTATTACAAATGAAATTAAGCTAGAAACCAACAGCAGAAAGATATCTGGGAAATCTTTAAACCACATCCTTAATTATACAATGGATTCAAAGAAATGAATCATGAGCAAATGGTCAATGTTTTGAACTAAATGAAAATACAACATTAAAATTTGTGGGATATAACTGAAGCTGCTCTCAAAGGGATTTTTAATTGCTGTACATGCTTACATTAGAAAGATAAATGCCTAAAAATGAAGTGTAAGCCTCCATCTTAAGAAACAAGAAAAAGAGTAAATTACATGCAAAGTAAGTGAAAGGAAAGAAATAGAAAAGAGTAGAAATTAATGAGTCAGAAAATGGAAAAATAGGGAAAAAATCAATTAATGAAAAAGTTCTTTGCAAAGATCAATGAACCTTTAGCTAGACTAATGTAGAGCAGGGGAGAAAAGACAGATTAGCAATACTAGAAAGGAAAGAAAAGACATTACTGCAGATCTTACAGATATTAAAATGATATGGACACATTATAGACAATTTTGTGAAAAATAAGTTAGAAAATGTAGAGGAAATGGACAAATTCTTTGAAAGACTCACATTACAAAAATTGAGTCTGGAATGGATAGGTGATTCTTATGCAGCTAACCTAGGCCCAATCCATTGATTTGATTCTAATTTTATCTATACATGTCAATGAGCAAAGACTATCGAACATCTGAGCACGATTAGACTAGACAAATAAAGCCAAACAACCTACTGAGTAACATACAAATACAATTGCTGACTACATCACCAAATCTCCAAATATTTTTTCTTTGACTTGACTGAAAAACCTGAATCTGTTGTTAAATTATATAAACATAGCCTTCGAGATTCAGAAGAGAAGGCATTGTGGGTTGGTTTACCTAACACCCACTCACAATTTCCTTCTCCCTCGATTACCTTCTGGCCTCCTGTGCAGCTAGTTAAGAGTGGCAATATACAACCATTCTGGCAAATAAGTGTAAGCAGATGTCTAGAAAGCATGTAGGAAATACCTTGATAAAAAGGGACAAAGGTTCAGTGGCCATTCTGTAAAAGAGAAAATGAGAGACAGCTGTCCAGCCATTATTGAGCTGCAGCACCCAGTGGCTTCCCTCTTGACTCTTTGTTTGTCCTTATGTGAAAAAATAATCCCTATTTCTTTAAACACTTTTAAGTTGGGTATTCATTTACTTGAAACCATACACAATCTTGATAGAAGACTATGACACATTTATATATCCCCATGACAACAAAACAAAACAAAACAAAAACAAAAAACAAAACAAATCAAAATTTAAAAACCCCAACAAAACAAAAATGCCAAAGCAAAAAGAAAAACATCCATTTAGCTCTTCCCTTGACTGGCCATAAAAATCAGCACCATCCCCTTGCATGACTGAACCTGAGTTTTGACATCAACATAGTGATAACAACAAAACAATAACAGCAGCTATCTGGTGAGTTGGGGCTGGGGTTTAGCTCAGTTGGTACAGTGCTGCTTTGTACTCTGAGGCCCTGGGTTTGATCCCCAGCACTGCAAAAATCAGAGAAGGACCTGGCAGCCAACTCTCAAAACAATCTAGAAACAATAAGCCATAGCAAACCCAGTGAATAGCAGAGAAACACTGACTTAGTGCCCAGCATGTCACAGTGTCAGGGAGTGTTTCGTTCTGTTGTACATAGGGTCGCTATGAGTTGGACCTAACACAGCACCTAACAACAACAATAACAACTGGTGAAGCTGGAGCTAAGAGAGGGAACAAAGCAAAGGCTTCAGAATCTCTTTTGGCCTCTGCAAAGCTAGCATGCCAATACAAGAAGTCCTTAGACATGAGAGTGTTTAAATCTAGGCTCTGATTCTCCGTGTAGCACAGTGGAACTTCACTAAGCACTAGGTTTAGTGTGGACATGAAGAGTCTTGAATATTTTTGTAGAGGCACATACACTAAAATTGAGCCAATTTCTCTCTCTCTCTCTCTCTCCCTCTCTCTCTCTCTCTCTCTTTTTGGTGATGGTAGAGATTCAACCCAGAGCCTCATACATGCCAGGCTCCTACTACTGAGCTATATCTCCAGCTCAAGGTACAGCCAATTTCTAAGAGGCTCAGGAAAAGTAAATCCAGCGCATCTCATGACCACTGTTTTCTTTTTCCATGATACCCAAGAAGGATTCTAAGAAAAATTCTCTGTCTAGAAGTTCTTTGTAATAAAGATTTAGAAAAGATATGGTGGTGGTGGTGGTTGTTAGCTGCTGTTGAGTTGGATCCAACTCATAGTGACCCTGTGCACAGCAAATTGAAACACTGTCATGCTCATCAGTCTGTAAGTGCTTCTCTGCTATTCATAGGGTTTTCAATGGCTGATTATTTTTGTATCATTCAGGAGTGGGTTTCTAGGTCCTTCTCCCAAGGCTACAGCATGAGTGTTCCCAGGTGGTCTCCCATTCAAGTACTAACCAGGCCTGACCCTGCTTAGCTTCTGAGATCTGACGAGACCAGACACCAGGGTGGTACAGCTATATGGGAGCTCATAGGATTTGATGGGACAGCCAACACCCAGAAGAAATCATGCCAACCAAGTGGACATGCAAGTAAATTGAGCAAGATGCAGGCACTTACCCCTGCAATGGATCAGGAGAGGGCAGTGGGTCTGGGACCCACACAACTGTGGGGCTACATCTTGAAGCACAGAGCTGCTAGCTCATCATTTCAATTAGTTTCTTGTATAAAGAGGGGCTCTGGTGTCACCCAGCTCCACCACTTTCTACCTGGCTTTGTTGGCATTAGGGAAGCAATTGAAACATGCAATTCTCTCATATGTAAAATAAAATGGCCTCTCACTAATAATGGAAATAAACATTTACTTACTGAATACTGAATGTTGTACATAGGGTCGCTATGAGTTGGAATACTGAAGACTTACTGAATATGGAATACTGTTTCAACCACTTTAAACGTGTTACACTCATTTAATCCTCACAACTCTATGACATAGACTCTACTATCATCATCACTACTGCTGTGTTTTAAAATAAAGAAAGTGAAGCAAGGATGGGAATCTTTCCCAAGGTTACACAGCGGGTAGGTGGCAGGTATCCCACAGAGGTTATTGTCAGAAGCAAATGAGATAACGCATTGAAAATTGTGCCTGACACATAGTAGGTACGCACATTAAGAATTCTTGCTATTACTCATTGGTGTCACCTTAGACACCATTACAGAAGTCGGCTGGGGGTCATGAGTAGAGAAAACAGCACATGAAAGCACTGAAACTCTCTGTTGACAAAGTTACTGGGATAACAACATACAGAGGTAACGCAAAGATAGAGGCTTCCGAAGAACCCACTGAGGAACGGCAGCCAGACACGGAGCCAGTGCACATGGAGAACTGAAGTCAAGCTCAGGAGAGGAACCAAAGCCAAGTTCTCACCCTGGCAGGGAGAGTTCTGACACACTGTCAGGAGGATAACCCCGCCACAGACCTTTCCCAATCCATCCTAAAATAATCTTCAGTGGGCTAATCCTTTTGTTTTTGTGTTTCCTAACTAGAGAGTCATTGGCTATCTTCCTGTCTTACAGATAAGCCCACTCTATTAATACGGACTCTGAGAACACTTTTTCCATGACCCTAGATATACTTAAAGTTAATCCCGCCCTTGACTTCCTCTTTCATCAAGCTGAATTTTACGCATCTTTACTTGTATTGCCTACAACCCTGTTTAAAACTTTTCACTGAGTTTCTAGCTTCACAAAGATGTTTCCTGCAACCAAAAAATTTTACTCGTTAGTTGAACTTCTATGGAAAGCATTTAAAAAAGGTTTTTGTCTTTCTTTTCAACAACCATCTGGCACAGATTTCTGTTCTGATGTTGTTAGAGATGGGGTGTTAGGGACTGTCCTGTGACTTGTGAGGCCCTCAGAGAGGACTCCTTCCTTTCCCAGAGTCTTCCCTCCTCCAACCAAAGTTACTCCTCCCCCTGGCTCCATGGCTCCTCTTCTCTTGACTCAGTCTTCCTGTTCCTTTCCAGCATCATCCATTGCTCATCTCCTGTCTCTCTCTTGCCCACAATCACAGACTCCATCTCTTTTGTCTTTCTGGTTCCTCCAGTTTTTGTTCTATTTTACTTTGTGCAGAGGTCTATCCTCTCTGGTCAATGTTATCACTTTAGTTTCAGCTTTGCCCCTGTCTCAGTCCTTTCACCCTCAAGCTTCCCCTCTCTCCCTGCCTTGGTACTAATATCACCTGTTTGTCAATGTCAGTAACCTTTTCCTGGTTTTTCCTCCATCATCTCTGAGTAGCATTTGGTGCTGTTGATTCTCTTATTCCTTCCTGAAATTCTTCCTCGTAGTATATGCTCTTCTTCCAGGCAGCCAGCCCTGATTGCCCCACAACAAGAGGTGACTCCCTCCTTTCTGCAATTGCAGGTGTCTATGTCTTACCTGTTCTTACAGAGTATAGCTTCCTTGCGGGGAGTGACCTTGTTTTTATGCCTTCATCTCCTACCCCCTCATAAATATATAGCCTGCAGCTGATATAGGGCCCTGCTCATAGCAAATATTTAGCAAATATCAAGTACAGAAATAAGCAGTCTCAAAATGCTAAGATACAGCTAAATACAGCCAAAGATGGGTTTGACTTGGTATCCTTAGTGATCTTTTAGTATTTGTGTTTGTTACTAGCATTTTTAAGCTATGGTATTTTACACAAAAGCTCATATAACTTGGTTCTCTTTGACAAATCCCATGTAATGCAGTTTGGGTCCCTAGGCTACATGGCAACCATAGGCAGGATCTGAGTACCTGCTCTCCCTCTGGGGGTGGGATGTGTGCCCTACCTTCCCCTGCACTCACTGACATTTCCTTCATGGCCCCTCTAAACACTTTAGTTTTGAGAGCCCTTAATAAATGAACTGAGGCTGCTGGGGAGAGGAAAGAGAGACAGTGCTTCACAAATCAGTTTCCTCACCAGCTCTGTCATGATGCTACCAGTTAAAGGTCAGAGGGGATGGAAAGCTGGCCATTATCACTGAACTCCCTGTAATCAGCCTGGATCTAGAAAGAATGGTTCCTCCATGAAGCCTTCCAGGGTTGCTCCAGGATGCAAGTTGTCATCTTCTATTACAAGATCCCCATCCTCAACAGGCATGCATGAGAGGGTCTTGCACTCACGCAGTTGGCTTTCTCTGCATCTGGCCAGGGTTATCCCCCTATCCACACTCTCCATGCATCTTGGGAGTACTGGCCTTTTTTCTTATGCCTATGAGTTTTTAGTTGGTGAGCAGCAGAGGGGGATGGGGCAGGGAGAAGAAGAGGAGGAAGACTGAAGGGATCCACTGGTTTCTGTCGGTCCTCTGGCCGACTGCCATCTCTGGTGGAGAGGAACGGCCCAGGGCTGACTCCAAAGCCTGGAGGACTTCTGGGGGGTGCTGTCCTGATGGCCCAGGAGGCAGAGTGGCCAAAGGTACAAAAAGAGTCCCTCTGGCTTTACAAATCCTCCTGCACCTCTTTCTGCCCTGGGGCCTGGAGGGCTGGGATGTAGGGAGCTGGCCCTCTTGGACTAGGTGGTGGCCTCCTGTGACTGGGAAGACCTTTCATACTGAAGGCAGAGTGAATTACAGGGAACAGAAAGGGAAGAGCAGGGAAAATGTGTACTGAGGGATAAAAACCTCCCCAAAATCAATCTGCCATTGAAAACCCTATGAACAGCAGAGAAGCACTGACAATAGTGTTTCACCTGTTGTACATAGGGTTGCTATGAGTCAGATACTGACTCAATGGCACCTGACAACAACAACATACACTAGGTTGCCTTGAGCAAATGCACACACCCAGGGCCTTTCTGTTGTCCTGGCCAGTAGCTGTGGACACCATTGAGAGAGACTGGGATCATGCAGGTGCTTCTCCCTGGCACTGTTAAAAATGTTTATTGTGCAATGGCTGAGTACTAGGCATTAAACATACCTTTAATCTTTATAACCTTGTCACAGAAAGTAGTAGCATGCCCATTGATTTAGGGGGGAAGGTTTGGTCTTGGTTGATTTACTCAAAGACATACCGTGTATCCACAGTGGAGAAGACATTGATTCTGGGAAGGCCAGCTTCCACTGCAGATCTCTGTGCCACCTGCTATGACCAGCCCATGGCTACAGGTAGCAAGGGCAGAGTGTCATGGCAGTTCTGGCTTATAGGCTATCTGCTCTGCATACAGATTATGTTAGTCCTCAGTGGAATCAAGTTGGCCAAAGGCAGAGTCTTCAGTGAGTTTCCAGTCAAGTGGAGAAAGATATTGTGGAAGAAACTTCTAGTTGAAATCCAATATTTATTTTCACTTTCTTGTAAGATAGAATTCTTAACTGCTTACATGTTCACCAAGCTAAACTCTGTACTTCCCAGCATTCTTTGCAGCTACATGTGGCCTTACAACAAAGTTCTAGTTGTAAAAGAATGATGTAAGAAAGAACTGTGCAACTTATATTGTACCTTTAAAAAGAAACAAGGTCCTCCCACCCTTTCTCCCTTCTTTTCATTCTCATAGCTTAGAATGAAGACACGATGGCAAGAGCTGGAGATAGCATGAGGTAGAAGTGACACTGAGGATAGCAGAGCAGCAACATAGAAGGAACCTGGGCCCTGATTATGGACATGCCATGGCAGTCCTGGACCACATCCTGGGACTTGTACCTGAGAGAGAAGTCAATTTTTCACTTAAGTCAGTGGTACTTAGGTATCTTTCTTAAAGAAGTCAACTTTACATCCCAATGAACAGAGGTGTAAACAAAAATACCTGTAGCTAATGACTAATGACTAAGTTGCCCCAGCTGTGCCAAGGAGGACCTAAGAACAGCACCCCCAGGAGGGGGTTGCCGGATCCTTCTCGAAAGCCTACAGTACATGGTGTTCCCAGGCAGTCTCCCATCCAAGTACTAACCAGGCCCCACCCTGCTTAGCTTCTGAGATCTGACAGGATCAGATCGGATGCCACAGGGTTATGGCTGCAGGCCTAAACCCAGTGTATAGTCATTGTTATAAATGAGCAACAAGAAACCTCAGCCAGGAGCATTAGGGAACCAATATTTGGAAGTTTCCCATGGATTTATGGTAAGAGTTTTTCTCAGCACAGCTGCTTTGCCAGGTATCAAGACAGATAGTGGAAATCAACTTTTGTCACAGCCTAAGGTAACCAGTGAAGAGGAAGAGCTTTCCAATGAAAGCTTTGCCTGTACTGCAGAGTTCTCATCTTGAAGGAGGTCTGGCCAACAGGCTCATCTGAGGTTCTCCAGCCTTCCCTAAGGGCCTCTCACTTACCAGACAATACAGATTCCTGGCTACAGGGCTGCACATTGCTTGGGAATTCTCCACACAGTTGGCTTCTCTCTTCCCCTCTCCAAGGGTAAGGATCCAGATTCCCTTCTGAATTGCTTAGAGTTACAGCATCAATCATACAAGTCACCACTCCCCAGAGTGTTGCCAAAATTCAATAAGTTTTTGAAGTATATGGCCATGAGAATGTCACTTGCAGGAACAAGAATCACATTAACACAGTGACAAGGGAAGAGCAAGGGATTTAGAACCAGCTACTCTGGATCAGGGCTGGGATTTAGCTTAGTTGGTAGAGCGTTGCTCTGCAGTCTCTGAGGTCCCAAGTTCGATTCCCAGCACCACAAGAATGGGAGAAGGATGTGGCAACCCATTCCCAAGGCAATCCCGAAACAATCTGCCATTGAAAACCCTACAATGGTCACTATGAGTTGGACAGGACTCCATGACACCTAACAACAACAACAACAACAACAACTCTGGATCAAGTCCCGACTCCCTCACTTAGCTGAGACTTCGGGCAAGTCTTAAATCACACACTGCCTCAGTTTCCTCATCTGTAAAGTGGAGGCTACTTTATATATAATCAATGGGATTTTGAAATAAAGCAATTAAAATCATACCAAAAAAAGGTACTTCCCACATAGAAAAGCTTGGCAAAAACATTTTAACATTATGTGAGTGGTCAATGTCCCTTTAGAAGACCTATGGGGTCCCTTCCACTTCCCTACCATCCAAAGGCTACCCAGGGGCCCCAGCCTCAGACCCCTGCCCCTTTCCCTGCTGTCTGATGAGGAATATTCAGAGAGCAATTAGATCAGCTCCTGCTGGTGTCCCATGCCTGTGAGTATCTGGATTAGTGGTTCCTTGGCTTTCCTACAAGGTGCTAGTTCATTCTCAGAGTCATTAGCAGGTTAGTGCTTAGCATTAGAATCACGGGCGCAGGGGGATTGGCCTTGAACTCTGCTCTCACTTACTTGGTAGAAGCTTTGAACAGTTACTTAGCTGCCTGACTCTGCATTTTCAACTGGGAAAAAAAAATACTAGGATGCTTTTACCTACAAGGAACATAACAATTCAACTCAAACTGACTTAGTAAGGACACCAATTAACTAATGTAATAGGACATCCAGAAGAATTCAGGTCTTATTGAGGTTGGCTCAGAAGCTTGTCTGCCATTGAGGAAGTTGTTCTTTTCTTCTGGCTCTGCCAACCTCTTGGTGACTCTGCCTAGACAACCAACTGTACAGCTGTAGCTGTTTCAGGTGTCAAAGATCAAGAGCACTTTACTGAGATGGTCCCCAGGGACATCCTCCTCTCATCTCGAGGTCTAGGTCAGAGGCACACATGCCCATTCCCCAGTCAGCCACTGAGGAGGCAGGATTACCTCGAGGTGAATTAAGTCCTGCATGGGAACAGGGATGCATTTGGTTTGTCCAGGGCTACACTGATGAGTAGGAAGCTAGGATTTAGTTCTGTTGTTGGGTGCTGTCGAATTAGATCCAACTCATAGCAACCCTTTGTACAAAAGAACGAAATACTACCCAACACTGTGCTGTGCACATCATCTTTTTATGTTTGAGCTCAATGTTGCAGTCACTATATTTCTTTTCATTTTGAGTCATGCCACATCAGCAAAAGGAGGTCCTAGGGGCTTTACTCCATTCTTGTCATTAAGGTGACATTGAGGAGACAACTTTCCCCAGTTATTTCTTGAATGTATTCCAGACTTAGTGGCTCATTTTCTGGCACTATATTTGACAATGCTTCTCTGCTACTCAGGGTTTTCAATGGCTAATTGTTTTGGGAGTGAGCTGGTGAGTCTTTCTCCCTAGTGTGTCTTAGTCTGGAAGATCATCTGAAATCTGTCCATCATGGGTGGGCCTGATGGTATCTGAGATACTGGTGGCTTTCAGCATTACAGCAACATCCAGGCCCCCACAGTATGACAAACCGACAGATGCTTGGGGAAGGATTCGGTTAGAAGCGTTAAATTATAGGAGTGGGAGACCTTTGGTGTGAGGCTGTCTCCATACTTTGAGTTCCTACATAACAAACCACAACCTAACTCAGTACATAAACAAGCCATACTAATTTAGGAGCATATTTTATAACGAACAGTCAACTGTTCAGACCATCTCCAAATAAGGCAAACCCCTAGCTGTAGCCAATCAGGTCATTTTGCTGCTTTGCTCCTGTGTTTAGCCTGCTCAGGACACCGAGTAGAGCTCTCTGAATCACCTCTGGTTCTTAATGCCCAGCCATTCTTTGCTTAAATAAACCCTATTACACTTGTCTAAAGTTTTTCTTTGAACAGAAGAATGGGTAAAATGGGTGCTAAGAGGGCAACCAGATGTTTCTTCTACCAGTGCTCCATCAGGGCAATGAGAGGCATAAAAGAAATAAGGCAATGAGTGCTTGAAAAATACAACTTATCAGTATTACTGGGCTCTTTTTCCTTTCTCTCACTTTGTCTCCTGGCTTCAGCTTCCTTAACAATCAGATATGTGATTGTTAGGAGCACGGGGGCCAGCGTTACCCATGCACTGCAGGAGGGATCTGAGAGATGGTCAGCAAACCTTGGTCCTTGGTCAGAAGGGAACCTAGAAAACCATTTTAGAATTGAAAGGCAGAGTGAAAGCCAGAGCAGATAGGCTTGGGGAGAGCAGGTTGGAGACTTAGGTCTGTGTGGATAGAGGGGAAAGGAGCAGCAGCCCAGGGAGTCAGGTCAGCATGAGGGGAGTGGGGAGGTGAGAGGGCATTGGTCTCAGAGGAAGCTCTCACTGGTATTCACCTCTTAAGTGGCTGGGAAACAGGTGGATGTAGGGGCCTCTTAATTCCCTTTCTTCCTCCCTGGTACTCTCTATCATGACCATGGGGATGTTCCAAAAAAGTGGCAGTGTCCGGTATCAAGACAACCTATGGGACAAGACCTTAAAGCAAAAGGGCTCAATAAATCTCCCTTGGACTATAACCATCCAGAACTTTCCTTAGGCCCAACATTGTCATAGGTATCCTTCCAGCAGCATGGGGGCCCCTGGCTGGTGGCTGTCTTTAGGGAGGAGAGGGCCTGGCTCATGTTCTCAGAGATTATTCTATAGCTGGCAGCCAGCAAGCTTTGTCTTCTTCTCCACCCTCAAGGATCCTTGTTTTCTTATTTGCCGAGTCTCTCCAGCACATGAAAAACCATGTGCTTATGGGCCTTAATATCTTTTTTGGCAGAGTTATTTTGAGTAACACTGTGAGTACAAGGATAATACTGTAAAAAAATTAATCTGATTGTTTTCATTTGCCTTAGTCCTTGAATCATAAGTCTGGGTGTCAGGTTCATTACTCAGAAAGAAAGAGTGGCTGTTTTTAAAAATAGCAAAGATACTGTTTCTCATAGTCTGTTCTGGGATATCGGTTTCCATATTAGAACATTCCAAAGCATAGAATGTGTTATTTTTTTTACAAGACCATCTGGCTCAAATGCCTGAACTTAACACAACACATTCTTCATACTCCCTGGTGCTGTGAGGGCGGAGTCAAGGAAAAGAGCATAAGGGAGTCAGCTCCCTGGTGGGGGAGGGGCTCCTTCTCACCTGCACTGGATCCCTTCACTCTTACCTGCCCTCATTTGCTTTTGTTGTATAATTCCCTCTATCTGCCTTTACCTTCTCCTTGCCTATGATTTTTTCATTGATTTAAGACCCAGTTCAAACCAATCCAACATTTCAGACATCCACAAGGGTCTTGGAACATATTCTCTGAATATATGGAGACTACTGGATTTGGAAATACAGTCACTGCAGATGTAACTAGCTAAGATGAAATCATCCTGGATTAGTGTGGGCCCTACATCCAGTGACAGGTGGCCTGATAAGAAGGCCACATGAAGAGGACAAAGGCATACAGAGAGGAAAGAAGGCCCTGTGAAAATGGAGGCAGGTATTTGAGAGATAATAGCCACAAGCCAAGGGACTTCAAGGATTCCTGGGAGCCACCAGAAGCTACAAAGAGGGAAGGAAGGATTTTTCCCTTGAGCCTTCAGAACATGATCAATCAGGCTGCCACCCTGATTTCAGACTTTCAGCTTCTAGAACTGAGAGACATTAAATTTCTTTTTCTTAACTCAGTTTTTGATAATTTGTTCTAGCAGCCCTAAAAAACTAATTGAGAAGGCTTTATGGGAAACTCTACATCCAAGGAAATGGTCTGCTAAGAATTCTATTTATTTATTTATTTATTTATTTATTTATTTATATGGTACTTGGGGGTTGAACCCAGGGACTCACAGATACTTTGCAAGTGCTCTACCACTAGGCTGCACCACAAGCTCATTTGATTTTTTATCTTGAGATAGGGTCTCACTAAGCTACACAGGCTGTCTCTGGCCACAAACCTGTGATCCTCCTGCCTCTGCCTCCCAAGACACTGGGGTTGTAGCCTGCTCCACCACCCCTAGCAGTTAGGAATTCTTAAGAGTACCACATGGTGCCCTGATGGGGAAGTTCCATAGTGCAAACAACAATGCTGCAGATGTAATATTCTTTTTTGGTTAAACTGAATAATTTGATGTTACTGATGAAAGGAATATCTTTGGGTATTCAGCAGATGTTGAAATATCAGAGATTAGATTGGATAAGATTTCTGGATTCCATGAGCTCTCAGAAGCCAACTTATTACTTGTGAGGACTGTGTTTCATTTGCCTCAAAGTTGAATGAGGATCTCTTAAGACAGAGCACAGCACTGTGCCTGGCACAAAGAAAGAAGTCAATAAATACTGCTGAGTAAACTTTATAATACATTGGTCACGTTCACTTGTCAAGAGACAGAAACCAGCCCAGGCTTACTTTTATTGGCTCATATAGCCATGTAAACCAGGACACAGCTTGCCTCTCCAGAGCTAGACTCAGGCTCATGAGAAGCGCTCAGCTCTTGGCTTATGTAATCCTCACAGTTAACACTTCTAATGAAAGAGGAAAGGTGGGATTCTTAATAGTTCCAGGAAAAGTCTAGTGTAATGCTCCAGTTTATCTGCTTCAGCACTGATAACTGTGACCAAAGTGGTCGAGAACACTGGACAATTCAGGTCACATGACAACTGAACCCCAAGGATGAATGAGGAGGGATGCTTCTCCCCAGACCTTTGCAGACAACAAACAAACCCATCACTTGACTAAAACATCATCTAGAGTCATCTTTGGAGTGGGTTGCCACTGTTGGATACTGTCCATCTCTTTTTTATAGTCTCTACGGGTTGTTTGTAGAAGTGTCATTCTTACACCATTTTACAGGGGAAAGCAGATCATCACAACAGTGTTTTTCCTAGAACAAACTTCCCTGCTCTAACTCCATTCAAAATCCAGTGGGATACCATTACGCTAAGGATATTTACGGAAGTTTCCAGGAATAACAGCATCAATATTGATCCTCATGGGTTCCAAGCCCACACAAGACCTATTTCAAGAGCAGAGACGCAAAGTAGCATTTCAAGGTCTAGCCACACTTGCAACCCCTGAATGAAATCATGTAGGACAATCAGTTTAAAAACAGGAAGGAATCTATACCCAAGGAATCAAATTAAGCATTTTTGGTGACTGAGAACTTTCACTCACCACAGGACAAGAATTAATCAAACCAACTTTTTAACTATTCAAAGTAATTAGGGTGTGGGAAATAAGCAAGTTTTTTTTTGTGTGTTAAAAGGGACAAATAGAGTTAGAAATTATTAGCAACTAGTGTTTATTGTGGTCGGGGTTTAGATCAGTTGGTAGAGTGCTTGCTCTGCATGCTTTAAGGCCCTGGGTTCAATCCCTAGCATCACAAAAATGGGAGAAGGACTTGGCAGCCACTCCCAGGACAATCTCAAAACAATCAGCCATTGAAAATCCTATGAACAGCAGAGAAGCACTGAACATAGTGCTGGACATGGCATAGTGTCAGGGATTGTTTCTTTCCATTGTACATAGGGTTGCTATAAGTTGGACCCAACTTGACAGCACCTAACAATGTGTTTACTATGATATGACATATCATGAACCATTCTAAGTACTTTATATGAAATACTTAATCCTCTCAACATCCTTATAAGTCAGGCACTCATACCATATCCAAGATAGTCCTAAGCATTGCCACTCAGCAAGTTTATGAATTTTTTTTTTTTTAGTTTCCATTTCTGTAGTCTTTGAGCATAGAATTAGAAGCAAAAAAAAAAAAAAAAAAAAAAAAGTCTCTCTGTACCACATGGATCACAAAAGGATGAACCCAATTACATAGACAAGGAGAAGAGTCTCGCCCAGCCTGACGCAGCATGCAGAGGCATTCAACACACCTAATGCCCTTTCCTTGCCTGATCACCCATCTGGCTGCCACATCTATGTCTACATCTGTTGCACTGGTTTTGTAGAAAACTCATAAAAACGATGAGAGTGAGATGCCACACTGAAGCAGAAACATACCAAAAAGATGAATCCACTTTCTCAAGGCACATTTACAGCTCAGTGGCTGTTGGTTCCAGGGAGTGACAGGAAACAGGCCCAGCTGGTGGCTGCCAGGCACCCTCCCGTGCCATCTTGTTGAGATTTCTCAGAGTGAACACGTCATATCTGAGTTCTCTCAAAATATAGGTTCTGTCTCAAATGCTTCTTAGGATTCCTGGGGCTTTGGGACTATTACAAGAAGTATTCTTGCTACCCCAGAAATAATATTTGCACATCAAAATGCCCACTAATTAGTTTGCAACACAAGAGTGGACTGTGGCATTACTCTGGAAAATTCTATGGCAGAAGACTTTTCCCTGACACTGACTATGGAACAAAAAAAATATTAACTTTTTTAAAAAGATACATGATTATTTCACAAAAATTAGATAAAGAGAAAACATGCCCTTTCAGTTCTACCTGCCCAATTAACATGCTGCTTCATATCTTTTTTTTGTCTTCCCCCCACAAGAGTTTATGTAATACAAACTATTTTGTGACTTGCTTTTTATTTGCTAATATTAATGTGAGGCAGGTGTGATGGCACACACCTATAAGTCCAGCACTCCAGAGGCTGGGGCAGGAGGATATCAAGTTTGATGGGCTATATAGCAAGTTCCAGGCTAACCTGGGCAACATAGTAAGATGCTGTTTCAAAAATAAAAATAGAATTCAAGTGAGGGTTTTCTATATCACAAGTATACTATCTTTCTAAATGGCAACACAGTACTCCACTGTGTGGGTACAGCCACTTTTATGTAATAAGTAAAGGTGACTTTGGGCTGAGGTTTAGCTCAGTTGGTAGAGTGATCCTCCACACTCTGAGGACCTGGGTTCAACCCCCAGCACCACAAAATCAGAAGGACTTAGCAGTCCATTCCTGAAGCAATACCAAAACAATCAGCCATTGAAAATCCTACGAGGGTTGAACTACGAGGGTTGAGTAGAACTGATTCGATGGCATCTAACAACAACAAAGGTGACTTTGGTAGATGTCACACTAAGAGACATGGGAACAACTGATTGGAAAAATCTTGAAAAAAAATTAAATGGCTCTTTTCCTAATGGTATATCAAAATGTTGATTTGGTTGCTTTTCCTCCTGAGACTAATGACTTCTTTTTTCTTACTGCAATCACTGGTCGGTATCTCTGAGAGTCTCTTTGTACAGCCTAAATGTCCCTGAAAAGCTAAACCAAAAAATGAGAGAAACGCCTGATGTAGACAGAGCTGTCTGTTTGCTTTCCTGGTCTTGTTCACTGGCCCATCTTCCATGTGATGTCTGTAGGCAGAGGGGCACATACAGCATGCTGTGCACAGGGCATCTTCTCCTTGAAGTATTGCATTGAAATGATCCTCCTCTGTTGGGAGACTTCCTGGTGGTAATATTTAGAGATCATGACTTTCTTGCTTTTCCTTCTTCTGTATTTTAACATGTGAGACAATGGGTCCTGTGATTTTCACAGTATTCTGAGGTTGATGAGGGAAATGGGAGAGGAAAAGGGACAGAGAATTTGCAAGAGCTTTTGGCTCCTTTGGGCCAGCACAACGATTACCATCTTCCCTTCAATGATGCTCAGAATGGCTTTGCTATCCCAGGCTACTCCATAAGAGAAAGCAGCAGAATCATTCACCACACAGGCCAGAAATACCTCCTCTAGGGGATGTGGTTTGTGGGCTCTTCCTGTTATTCATGGAAGGCTGGAGCGTCTCACCTCCCCGGTCTTCCACGTGTGCACATTTCTTGAGAAAACCTCAGGAAGAGCAGTCACAGCTTCCCCTAACCTTGACCCCAAAGACAAGACAATCTTGACCTACATTGGTGCCCAGCCCTCCGCCTGGTTGCATGGAGCATCCTCCACTTCAGAGCCTCTAAAGAACTTTGCAGCACTAACTCCTTAGGCTTCTTGGAGTGGAATAGACGTGTGAGTAGTGAGAGCTGAGGCCACCATCAGAGCAAAAACTGACACAGATAAACTCAGAATGATGCCCTAGGAGGGACTGGGCAGGCGCTCAGAGCTCCCATAGACCTGCTCCGAGGTCACAGCGTCACAGCTGTTGTCAGCAGGGATAAGGTGGGGAGATCCCATTCCCCTATCTCTGGTCTAGTCTTCACTCTGGGTCTTAACCTCTCTCTATGGTTCTAACCTTCACTCTGGCTTCTCTTATTTCAGGAGCTGCTGTTTTGACTGCATTTCCTGAATTGAATGAAATTTCAGCAGTGGTCCTTGAATTTTGCTTGTATTTCTACTGTATCACATCTGGCTATTTCTTTGCCTTTGCCACCTTGTTTCTGACCTTGTCCTGCCACTCTAGGTTGTAAGCCCCTTGCCAGCACTTGCATAGACACCCAACTCTCTGCTGCCCTCTAGCCGTCAAAGCTGTACTGCAACATCAGTATGCAGAACTCCCTGCTGGGAGCTGGACTTCCTTTTAAAGAGCAATGGAAGATCCAGGTCCCTGTGCTGGCTCACCTGCTTCCCTTTAAGTTTGACGCCTTCCTGCAAAGGTGCTCCCAAAGCTCTGGAAAGCTTCTATTTCCTCAAAGCCATATGTCCCCTTTCAATATGTTTCTACATGTATGAAATAAATGAGTAGCAGGAAGCTGAGGCAGGAGGATCTACTTGAGCCCAGGAGTTCAAGACCAGCATGGGCAACACAGTGAGACTCCATCTCAAAAATGGTAAGAATAGAAAATAACAAGTAGGAGGGCAAATGAGTAATCACAGAAGTATAATCTCCTTCCTCTCCGGATAACAGAAATCCACTGGATTATGTCTGACCTCTTTTTCCTACATCTGTTCTTGTCCTGAGGGAGAACATTGCACAGAAGAGGGAGAATGAACCTTGACTTACTGCATTTTCTGTTTGCATTTTCTGTTGGGATTATTGAGAAATGGTACATTTATTAAGTGGACAGTTTACTAATACTGTAGAGACCTCATCAAAATTGATCCAGAGTTTTTCCATGGAAAATTATAAAAGCTTTGAAGCATTTTCCAGTAGAGTACAAGTCCCATACCTAGGTCTATCCCTTCTCAAATTTTAGTAGGCATCAAAATCTCTTGGAGGAATTGTTAACAGATTCCTGGGCCCCATTTTCAAATATTCTGATTCAGTGTGTCTGGGGAGAGGGGCTTAGTTTACATTTTTAACAATTTCCCAGTCTACTGCTAGGACAGAAGTCGTGGGGATTAGTATTTGTTTGAAAGGAAAACAAAGGCCATAGTTAGCTTCTGAAATGCAGGGTACAATTATGCAAGATGGTAATTTCACAAGCCAGGCTATTGCCTTAAGAAATAAGTTTCCACATCTGGAAAGTTAGCCCTTCTTTTAGCACAGAGAAAGAAAAATCAAACTTGAAGTACTTAGCAGATGTCCCTGCCTACAGAATAGAGAGAATTGCCCTTTCCACCAGTAAGATTTAGATGGAATCAGAGAGCAAGGAGAATGGGACACAGAGGAAGTCTCGCCTGTTCCCAGGCCCAAGGGTTGTAGGAAGACTATGAGACAGGAAAGAACTGTGTGTTCCCAATTCCCCACTTCTAAGCTCCAGCCTAGGGTGTGAGAGAAATTGAGGGGAGTGCTCAAGGCAGGGAGATGTGCCTTTATGGAACTCTGGAAAGAGTCCACCTCCGGGGCCTTCCCTGGACCATCTAGGGAGCAGCCACAACAACTTGGAAGCACAAAATGACATTTTGTGGTTCTGGTGCAGCCTAGATAGAATCTAGAAGCTGAAGATACTGGTCATGTTCGTTGTTAGGTATTATCAAGTCCAACTCATAGGGACCCTCATAGGCTTTTCAATGCTGTTTTGGGATTGCCTCGGGAGTGGATTGCCACATCCTTCTCCCGTTTTTGTGGTGCTGGGAATCAAACCTGGGACCTCAGAGACTGCAAAATGGTGCTCTACCAACTAAGGTAAATCCCAGCCCCACTGGTCACAATAGCAGAGTCAACTACCTCTTCAGAGAACACCACCGAGCAGACCCACAGGAAGGTCCTAGTTAGGGATCACAGATGGGTGTCAGGGACATCGGCAGTACCTGCAGAAGCTGAGGGAGGCTGATCTAGCCACCAAGTGCTACTGGATCCCAGCAAGCTGTGGGAGCCTAATGGGGACTAGGGGACTCTCCAGCCACAGGTCCCAGTGTAGGATGTACCTAGTTCACTAAGGAACACTCCCCCAAGGGAATAGAGATGTGCCCAGGGCTCTGCTAGCATACGTGGTATTTTTAAGCACATTAGACTAAGGCTAAGGTGCCCCTCTGGGCTGATCAGGTGGAAAGAAGCATTCCTTCTCCAGCCAGTGCAGCTACAGCCAGGTCACCGTGTGGCATGCAGGGCAGGGTCTAGAATGAAGGCCTCACTCCATCTACACTGTGTCAAGTTCAAGACACAACACGGCACCCACAGACAGCTGCTAGGCCTGACTCTGCTATATCCTTATCCTCAGACACTGGCTTAATGACTTAGGAACAGTAGAGACTATCTAAGAATATTTTCATTCCAGAGAGACTCCCTCTACCTAAGTGGACCACTTAAAACACGGGCTTGGGAGGAAGGTCAGGTTGGTCGTCGACCAGAATTTTGGGTAGGTTTTTTTTTTTTTTTTTTGCATGGTACTGGGGTTGCACCAGGGCATTGTGCTTGCACGCTTTGCAGGTGCTGGACCACTGACCTGCACGCCCAGCCCATTTTGTTTTTTTTAACTTTTTGAGACAGGGTCTCACTAAATTATGCAGACTGCCTCTGGTCTCAAACTTGCAATCCTCCTGCCTCCACCTCCGGAGTTGCTGGGATTACAGGCTTGTGCCACTGTGCCCGGCTACTTTGGGTAGATTATTTGCAAAGATGGCTGCAGTGATTCCTCCCACCCTTCTCTGCACACCTCTCTGCAGTATAACCTTGCTGCCTATCCCATCCCACAAAGAGTCCACTTCTCCACACACACCCTGCCCCCTAGAATCTGGGTTTGCCCATGTGACTTTCTTTAGCCAGTGGGCTGTTAGTAAACAAAAGCAAGCAGAGACTTGAAAACGTGCTGTGCACAGGCTTCACCTGGGGATGGGCCTGGCGGAAGCTGAGCTACACTGTGTGCAGACAGGCCTGAGAATTGCAAAAACTCAGTCCAAACCCCTGCACTGAGAGACTGAACTGAACTACAGCATGGCTTCTAACAGTCTCCACCGCCTCCTTGAGCACCTATCTGGACAAATGCAAAGGGGCTGAAACAATTGGCAGTGTGTTCCCACCAACACCTGCAGACAGGCCCCTGAGCTCACTTTCTTAGAGTATTTATTAAAATAAAACAAACAAACAAACACAACCTCCCCCCACCAGTTGTGAATCCTTCTGAGGCAGAATAAAAAGAGAAAAATTGGATAGGGGAAGGGAGAGAAGCCCCTCACTCTGACATCTGATGACATCTCTCACTAAAAACTCAGCAGCTTTAACTCAAGGAATCTGCTCACAAACCTCCACTGGTTGAGAGTCGACAGTACCTAACTGCCTGACAAAATCAGTAAAGATTGCCTGTGTGGAGACAATTATCTTCCTGGGGGCTCTCAAGCAAGAGTGTTGGAAAGAACAAACAGACCATGCTTACTTAGGCCCTGAATGTTATGACCTTTGAGTTTAACATTATGATATTCCTCTCCCATCCCCAAGCCTAAACACTGCACCCCATAAAAATCACCTCACAATTTAACTTACACAAGGAAATTCTTTGAGAGGAATAGGTAAACTAGCTCATATTGCCTTTTCTTATAGTAAATTTTGACTTTACTTAATTTTTTTCCCCCAGTATTGGGGGTTGAACCCAGGGCCTCGAGCTTGCATGCTTTGCAAGTGCTGGACCACTGAACTGCATCCCCAGCCCATTGTTTTATTTTTTCAGACAGTGTCTCGCTAAGTTATGCAGACTGCCTCTGGTCTTGAACTTGTGATCCTCCTGCTTCCACCTCCCCAGCTGCTGGGATTACAGGCGTGTGCGACCACATCTGGCTGCTCTAATTTTTAAACCCTGTTTAATCCTTAAGCCTAGTTAGAAAAAGGCACAAAATCATATTTTATATGTACACACAGATACACAGACACACAGACACAGACACACACACACACACACAATCTCCCCATTGTAAAGGGACCCAAGTGCACCTTTCTCTAGATGTCTGTGCTTGTTCTGAAGCATGTATTATTTCTTACCCTTTATCTAATAAACTTCAAACTGCTTCACCCTCTCCCAACTTGTCCTAAAATTTTCTTTTGCAACTGAGCCAAGGACCCAGCTTTCACCTGAGTGGAGGTTCCAAGAAAGGGGAACCCTTCAGGTGAAGGCTGTAGAAACTGAGATGCAGCTCTCACTGCTGGTGACGCATCTTCTGTCTCTTTGAGATATTAATGTGTTTCTTCCAGCTGGAGTGTCTTTACCAAGGGCCTGAAGGCCATTCCTTTGAACTATGATCACCAGGAAGGACAGGTCCCTGCATCCCAGTCTCTCTGTGAGCTAGAAGCCTACCTCTGATAAGCCCTATTAGCAGACACACGTGGCCAAATTGCATTGACACTGACCAGCCCTCTTACAAGCTTTTTGTGATTTTTCACTTCCCTGAATCTTCTGTGCTTTGGCTCATTTTTCCTTTAAATCATTTTCCTTTTAAATCCCTCACTCACCCCTCTGCAAATCAGAATGGAGCTCACTCTTTCTTTCACTGTAGAAGTTATTGGATAAAATCTGTTTTTTACTGCCTTTAGCTAATGTTCAAAGGGCTGGGGATGTAGCTCCATGTAGAGAGCTTGCCTGGCATGTGTAAGGCCCTGAGTTCTGTCCCCACCACTGCAAAACCACCACCACCACCACACACATACAAAACCGCAAAACAGCAACTGAACCTGAAGTCCAACTTTATCAACAAGTCTCAGCTGCAGCAATCCTTTGCCATCTGAAATCCCAAGACAGCTGAGTGTAATTAGCTCAGACCCTTGAGCTCCCATCAAACCAGCCCAGCCCAGCAGTACCACTCAGCCTGTACTAAATATTTGAGAAATTCTGAAATTTGTTGCTTGAGTCTACTAAACTTTGAGCTGGTTTATTACACAGCAGGAGATGGATTTGAGAATTATGTTTTTCCTGCAGATGCATGTTATAGAGCAGGTTAAATTTGCGGCTCTCTTTCACTTGTTATGACCATCCTAAGAAGGCAACTAAAAGAGTACAAACTAAGTCAACTAGGGGGATTGGATTGCATAACAAAACACAAGGCAAGCAGATTCTTAAATTCATCAGTGTAAACTACATTCTGGACTTAGTCAACTTTACTAGGACAAATGAATAGCTACCTGGGTAAAACTGACGGGCAGCAGGCTGAGCACCCCAAGTGCCTGTCTTAGTCTGTTTGGGCTGCCGTAACAAAACATTATAAACTGGATAGCTTATAAACAACAGAAGCTTATCTCTTACAATTCTGGTGGTTGGAAAGTCCAAGATGAAGGTACCAGTAAATTTATTGCCTCCTGAGGGCTCTTAGCCTGGTTTCTGAATGGCGCCTTCTTGCTGTGCTCTTGCTTACTGGAAAGGGATAGAGAGCTCTCTTTTATAAGGGCATTTTCCCACTCAGGAGGGCTCCGCCTTATGGCCTAATCACCTCTCAAAAAGCCCCACCTCCTAACTGCTGTCACTTTGGGGCAAGGATTCCAACAAAAATGTCATGGTAGTCCCTATGTATTACACACTATTATAGCTCAATTCTTGAAGATTTCTATAGACTTACATTAGTGTGTTGCAAATAGGTGCAAGGTGGCTTATAAGTAACTAATCACCATCAATTTGTTACTAGTATAGGCTAATTTTGCCAAATGCCCTCCAGGTTCTCCCAATGGAGTGGCGATTCTAACCTCCCTTGCATTGGGAAGTACCATCCTGAGTGGAGCAGCCTGGAGCTGCAGAGAATGCAAAAGGACTTGCACATTGCGGTGTAGGAGTTATTGGTTTCATGTCACACAGAAAAAGAAGATTGAGAACTTCAGTCTGGGTGTGATTGAGCACCATATTTGCCGACAGTGAGCGAAGGAGCTTAGCCTTGGTGCTGTGTGGCTCTGCTGATCAACACCTGTGTATGTTTGGCATTTTCTGCTAGTCTGGGTGTGAGTCTTACTCCTCATCATGTCCTCATTTTTCTGTAACTGAGCATTCCTTAAGTGTTTTGCTTTTCAGCAAACCTTAATTTTTTTTTTTCAGTGCTGGAGCTTAAACCCAGGGCCTCATGCATGCCAGGCAAGCGCTAAGGCACTGAGCCTCACCCTCAGCCCAGCAAAATCTACAAATGCAGTAAATTAAATTAGTGCATCTTGAGTTCCATAAAGATTCTAGAGATGTTTACTCATAAAACTGCTGAGCTAGAAGTATGTCGTGGGACTTGATGACTAGTTGGAGACAGAGATACTGATGGTGAGGCATGGAACTGTCTCACCTGCCCTGAGGTGTGTAGTAGGCATCTGAGAGGGAAATGCCTTTATTTATGACCTGGAGAATCAGTGCACTGATGGAATTGACAAATCAAGCAAGGTTGGAAATGTTGGTGACATAGATGAAATGATTCAACTGACATCAAAGATGTAGAATCCTGGACAAAATCCAAAAATTATTTTCCACTTCAAGAAAGTTTTGAACCCAAATCTGGAAGGCACGCTGATCTGAAATGCTGACTCTGAAGATGGGAAAACCCCTAGAATCTGGCAAGAGCAGAATATTAATAAATGTATGCATTGGCATTCAATAGATAATTTGAAAACCACTTGCTCTGTTTATAAAGATTCTTTATAGCACTACTAGAATGTTCATTACATTCAAAAGTGAAAGTTATGTTCATAGAGTGTCATTCTCCATGATGATGCTACTTCCCATGTATTTCAAAGGCTATTAACCTAGCATATATTTATTGAGCTCTTGCTATTTTCCAGCTGCTGTGCTGGGTGGGAGAACAATGGAACAGATAGTTGTCATGCAGAATAACAAGTACTATCATGGAAAAAGGTAAAAACATCTGTGAGAGGGGAAAAGTATGTACACTTAATTTCTTAAAAACATATGTTCCATTGAGCAATCATGATTCCATTTTTATAGACAAGGAAACTGAGGCAAAACAAAGATGATTTTTTACTTCACTAACATTATTCCCACTGTCATCTTTATTTATACTTACCGAGTGTGTGCTAAATGCTTGGGCTTGACATTCATTTTCTCACTTAATATTCACAGTAACACTTTCACCCTTAAAATGCTTAGTCAGTTAAATAGATTTAGTCTGTGTTTAAATAATCCTAAATCTTCTTCTAAAAATGTAAAAATCCAGGCAAAAGTGATGTTTACTGCAACCTTCACGAGGCCAGATAAATCCCAGAAGTCAAGACTGATGGTTAAAGAGATTTGTCCATTTAACACAGAGCACCTATTGCTTCCTGGGTCCTGGAAATAGAACGATGGAGAAGATGTGGTCTCTGCCTAATTCATAAGTTCCTTGCACAAACCCTGGAGCTAGTAAAAGCAGAGGTAGAGTTAGTGCTAGCTGTGGGACTTCTGTTCATCCCATGAGGTCTACACACATTCACGGATGCACATAGTCACTCACCTGCTGTGTCAGGTTCTGGGCCAGGTGACATAGTCAGGAAGTCACCAGGAAACTGACCCCAGGTCTCCCATACTAGGGCAGTGTTCTTCCTTCCAGACCACAGCAGTTTTTGTGACTACAAATTGGGCAAATCCCCGGGGGGAAGGCTGGGTGAGGTTGTGGTGCGCATTCTCACAGGGTTGTAGGTAATACCCAGAATGGGCACCTTTCCTGCTCTGCAAGCCCCCTGGCTATATCCTCTCCCCACTCCTGGAAAGGGCACCCACTCCATTCCTCATCCTTTGCTTCTCCTCCCATGGCTCACGGGAAGATGCCAGGGACTTAGTGTAGGCTTTTTATTATTTATTCTTCTCTCCTTGAGGTTTTGCTTATGTGTGCTTTCCAGTTTCCAAAGTGGTGAAAGATATATTGGGTTTTTTTTCCCCTCTCTCCAAGCAGCTTACTGCAGAGCTCCACACAGGAATAACACATTTTTTAAAGAAATTGCTACAGTGGTAGCATGCACTTTAATTTAGAATTGTCCTTGTTACACTATTAGAACCATCAGTCTTTGCCTCTGGGATCTGTCTGGCCTCATGAAGATTGCAGTAAACATCATTTTTGTCTGGATTTTTATATTTTTAGAAGGAGATATAGGGTTGTTTAAACACAGACTAAATCCATTTAATTGACTAAACATTTTAAGGTCTACTGAAGTGTAACCATCATTAATGGCATCTCCCAGGTGAGAGGCTGAAGGGATGGCAGGATGAGTGAGGCAGGCCATGGCCCCTGGGAGATTCTGATTTAATTGGAAGGGAGATTTTTTAGTGTAGGAATCAAGAGCAGGCTTAGGCGAACTTTTCTTGAAAAGGTTAAATAGTAAATATTTTTGGCCTGGTGGGCCACAGTGTCATTTTCACAACTACCTAAATGCCTTTGCAGTGTGATAGCACCCACAGATAACAGCGAACAGATGGGCAAAGCTATGTTCTAATAAAACTTTATTTATAAAACCAGACAGTGGGCCAAGTTTGCTGATCCTTTGTCCCCACCACCAGACTGCCCATTTTATCTCCCTGGCTCTGTCTGTAAGCAGGGGACATTGAAAAATTTACTAGCCACTCTAAATCTCAGATATCTCATTTATAAAGTGGGAAGAAGGATAACAGTTACTTTGCATGGCTGTTCTAAGATTGAATGAGAAGGGAATTAGGGCTGTGGCTGGGTTCTTGTAAGAAGTCAATAAATACTAATTACTACTAAACCAGGAGCCCAATGATAAGACTCTCTCTGGCAAGAACACATAGTAAGTAGGGTGACAGCTATAGAAACTGAGAAAGAGAGCTTTAAACCATAATGCTTTGTAAGCAAATTCTCTTCCAAGTAGGAGACTTAAGCAAGGTGCTTTTGAAGAGGGCTGTAAAGAACAGATAGCCTTCTAAGGCTTTCTCTGACTTTCCCCAACAAACATAACTGGATTTTCCTTAGCTCTCATCATGCTTTGTATAAACTCCATTAGAGTCTTTGGAGGCACCTCCAAGGTAACTGATGGACAACATCTCTACTCCATTTAGAGCCCTTCCAAAGCAAGAATGGCATTCTCTTTTGGGGCTCCAGGAAGTGCCAAAAGGCTAGGCTACATCAGGTGATTTGTCAGTGTTGTTGATGAATATTTTTCAGTGTTTAGGATTTCAGTGTAGGTAAAGAGATAGTTCTGCTGTAATGTCCATAAGCTCTAGAAAGCCAGTCCTATTTAGAGGGCATTTTGGGAGGACTGTCCAAAAATGCTGCTAACATCCTCCTCCCTTTTGCTGCAGTTCCTAAATTGGATCTTCAACATTCTGAGTGTCTGCTGTCTTGCTTTCTGAGGAACAAGGACTGATCCCCACAATGCTTACAGGACATTCTTGAATAACCAATTCCCTGATTATTGAATAAATAATCTTATATTCAGAGAAAAGAAAAACAATTTAAAATTCCAAAGTTGGGCAGACTGAGCTTGGCAATTCTATCGTGGATAGGGCCCTTACCACTGTTCAGAGACCCAGATACATAACAAGCCAGACAGCCAGCTTTCCATCACCCATGCAGTAGGCATTCTCCAGTGCCTTTCTGGCAGAGTGTACAAGGGTAGTGCCAAGTGGGGACAAAGCTGACAGCCACCTCAATTCTAGCAGCCACAGATCAATGGATCCTGGCACCTGGTTCATCTTTTATTTGAATTGTTTTTGAAAGCTGAGGTAGAGAAAGCCAACAAACCCTGCAACACAATGTGCTCTTGGCCTTGGCCAAATGCACTTTAACTGTCTGCCACTCTATTATGTTGAGTCATTCTAGATCGAGGGCAGAGGGAGTGGAAGAGAGGCCTCTTTTCCAAGAGTGCAGAGGAACCCAGGCCACCACATCCCAGCTCTTTGTGCAACCTGGGCATTTTTGCTTGCTTCTGGCCATGCCACAGAATCTGGCAACAAAACCAATTGGTCAAGACCAAGAAGTCAGGAGTGATTAAATGGGGTTCTCAGTTACATCTGCGTAAGCAGAGATGCAAGCCTCAAAAGCAAAAGCAGCAGCAATGTGAGTACTTCAGAGGCTGTTTATGGAATGTCTTCCATAAGAGTGGTAGCTGGCATTTATGAAACACCAGTTAAGCGGCAGGCATTGTGCTGAGTTCGTTCACTTAATCCTCCTAACAACTCCATGAGGTTGATACTATTCTAATCCTCATTTTATAGATGCAAAAACTGAGGTTTATGGTGAGTCATTCTAGATCAAGGGTGGAGGGAGTGGGGGAGATGCCTCTTTTCAAAGAATGCAGAGGAACCCAGGCCAACACATCGCAGCTTTTTGTGCAATCTGGGCATTATTGCTCACTGCTGGCTGTGCCACAGAATCAGAGATGTAGCAGAAGAGAAGAACAAGGGTCTGGAAAAACAAAACCAATATGTACCAGTCCATGGGCAAGCATAGTGCTAGACGCTGATAAGTTTGATCACATTGGATCTTTGTAAGAAGGCTGGATACTTCCTGCTAGGAGTACTTCTCTGTCTCAAATCCTAGATGCACTGGCAATTACCAAGTTTTAATCAATCTTCACAGACCTGCTCATAGTTCTGCCACTGACTTATACTGTACCCCAAAGCAGGCAGCCCTTGCAACATTGGCTTTCCTCAAACTCAAGCATTCTTGTTTCTGCCACAGGAGCTTTGTACATGCTAATTCCTCTATTCGTTACTGTCTTCTTTCCCTGACTCCCCTCTCTTCAGCTGTCTATGTAGATATGTTGTTGTTGTTGTTAGGTGCCGTCGAGTCGGTATCCAACTCATAGCGACCCTCATAGGGTTTTCAATGGCTGACTGTTTTGGGATTACCTTGGGAGTGGATTGCCAGGTCCTTCTCCCATTTTTGTGGTGCTGGGAATTGAACTCGGGACCTCAGAGACTGCAGCACAGTGCTCTACCAACTGAGCTAAATCCCAGCCCTATGTAGATATAGATAGCTCAATACCTGGGTTTCAGTTTAGTTTCCCTCCATCAGGAAAGTCTTGGCCTGAGGTTTAGCTCAGTTGGTAGTGTACAGCTCTGTGCTCTCTGAGGCCTTGTGTTTGACCCCCAACACCACAAAAATGGCAGAAAGACCTGGCAGGGCACCCCTGAAACAATCTGCCATTGAAAACCGGATGAAGAGCAGAGAGCACTGACAATAGTGCTGGGCATGGCACAGTGTCTTGGAGTGTTTTGTTCTGTTGTACATAGGGTTGCTATGAGTCAGACCCAACTGGATAGCTCCTAACAACAACAACAGGAAAGTCTTACCCAACCATGTACTATAGGCCAAATATCTTATTTAGAAGATGTATTTCTTCTCTTCAGTCTCTTATCTCAGTGTGCAATCACATATTAGTTAGAGACAAGTAAATAGTTAATATAGTAAGGGGTTTCTCCCTACCCTTAGCATAGTTCCTGCCTCTGCTGCTAGACTGCTAGGCTTTAAATTCTATCATCAACACCTACCAGCTGTATGACTTGGAGTAAATCACTAGCTCAAGCCTCAGTGTTTGTATCTATGCAATGGAGATTAGAATAATGCCAAACTCAAGGAGTTGTTGGGAGGATTTAGTGAATGAACACATATGAACCCCTCAGCACAAACACTCTCTGAAGCGCTCGCGTTGTTGGTTCTTTTTACTTTTGAGGCTTGGACCTCTGCTTACACAGATGCAGTTGAGACCTTTCATTGCTCCTGACTTCTTGGTCTTGACCAACTGGTTTTCTTGCTAGATTGATTGATTTCTGCCTGGTTTTCTCCTTTAATCCTGGGCTCTATTTACAAACTCAAAGCTAACCTCGATATCACTCATCCTGGCTCTCATCCAGGCTGTGACCACTGCTCCAGAAGAAAGGGAGACATCAGCTGCAAAGAGCAGGACAGGATTCATGTATCTCTGACCCAGTGCCATCTATAGGCCAGAAGTGAGTGAGTGGCAGGGAGCCGACAAGAGATCCATGGTCCCAGATGCTCCCAAAATCTGCTCTTATGTTTCCTCAAGCATTCTCTCTTCCTCCCCTCCAGTCAGAGTGGTATTCTGTAAGAGCTTACCTTGCTCTGGACCCAGGACTTTAGAATTTCAGTCCTGAAAAAAGGCACTGAGAAGAATTACATGGATAGAGTATTTTCCACTAAAATTATCCTTCTAATATCAAGTTAGAATTACATTTTTGACATGATCAGATTTTTATTTTATTTTAAATCAGTTTTTAATTATAGAAGCAATATAAATGTGCATGGCTAAAAGGTCAATCTCAGAAGGTCAGAAAATTTGTTAAAAAGCTCTCTTCCAACTTGTACATACTCACCTATCCCATCCCTTTCTGGGAAATACCCATGCTCTCTAATGTGTGTTCACCTAGAAACATGTTTGCCAAATATACAATTTATGAAAAACTATGTATTATACATCTAGTTTTACACAAATGATATACACATAGCCCTGTGCAAGGACATTACTTTTAATTAAGCTTTATTTGTCTCATCTTAAGAGACGAATAGAGACTGAAGGACAGGCAAAAACATTCAAATTCCATTTGTCAACCTGTGCCAATTCTTTTAACATTATTGATCTATGACTCATTCTTCCCAAGGTAATCAAATTCTGTTATTTCAGAAAAGGTCATCATTTTGAAACCAAAGGAAAATCTTGGCTTTAAAAAGGAGTTTGATAGGCACTGTACACAGTAGGCACTCACCAAATGTTAGCTCTTGTTACTGCCATTATCATTATCATTATCAGTATATTCTAGAAGAGAAGGCCACCCAGGAGTGGATTTATTCTTGTCTCTGTTCCATCATTGTTCCTTGTATATATGCAGCAGTCATGCCTGTAGTTTCAGATTTATAGCAACGAGTTTTTTTACCTGTTTCCTTTTGAGTCTTTCTTCTCTTTTGAGGCCTTTCGATTCTCTTATCCCTGGGGTATAACAGGAGGTCTGTGGTGTCTTTCAACTCCTTTGCATGCACACAGCTTCACCTCTTGAATAAAACAGGTCAGTGATCACCAGACTTGAAGAAAGCTGAGACATGGGATCCAGGAAACAGGGAACCCAATACGGGAAAGAAATGAGGAGAATAACCAGGATGTGGGAAGTAAGACCAAGTACAATAGTTCCACAGCAGGCCAAGAAAGTAAGCAGAGAAGATAGTGGGAGAGAATAGAGGAGATCTCCAAGCAAGCAGTGTAACTAAGAGGATCCCTGATGTGCTTGACCACATCAAGGGGAACATTTTTGTAAGTAAATATGGCTATAAATTCATGATAAATGCATTTTAAAAAAAACTAAGAGCATCAAAAATAATACAATCATTAACTTCAGGAAAAAATTCTATAGGAAAGAAAAGTAAATAAACAACAATTGCATAGTCACAAAACTGTATACACAACATAATTTAACCAAAACTTGGGGTATAAATATACACAGAGGAGAGTAGAAAGGGGAAACAGAGATAGCAGAGATGTATAATAGACTTATCTTTCAGAGTATGTAAAACGTACCTTCCAAAGTATATAATTGGAACAAAAAGGTAAGAAATACCTGTAAAAGTGTATTAGTTATTATGGAGGTTTCTCAAAAAATTAAAAATAGAATTACCATATCATTCAACAATCCTACTTCTAGGTATTTAGCCAAAAGAATTAAAAGGAAGATCTTAAAGGGATTATTTCCACACTCATGTTCATTGCAGCATTATTCACAATAGCCAAGAGGCAACCCAAATGCCCATCAATGAATAAACAGATAAAGAAAATGTAATCTACACATACAGTGAATATTATGCAGGCTTAAAAGAGAAAAAAGAATCCTCTCACATGCTACAACATGGATGAAACTTAGGACCTTATACTAAGTGAAATAAGCCAGTCCCAAAAAGACGAATACTGTGTGATTTAGTAGAATTGTGGTTGCCAGAAACTTGCAGAGAGTGAGAAATGGAGAGTTGTTCACTGGATATATAGTTTCAGTTTTGCAAGATCAAGAAGTTCTAGAGATCTATTGCTCAACAATGTGAATATGACATAAATAATGTGCACACTAATAATCCCAGTGATGCAGGAGGCTGAAGCAGGAGGATCATGATTGGAGGCCAGAAGCAGCCTATGCAAATTAGTGAGACCCTGTCTCAAAAATACAAAGTGATAAAGGGGTTGTGGGTGCAGCTCAGTGGTACAGCATTTGGCTAAAGTGTGTGAGGCCCTGGGTTCAAACCCCTAGTACTGAAAAAAAAAATAAGTGAATATAGTTAATACTACTCATAGATACCTAAAAATAATTAAGAGGGTAAATTTTATATGATATGTTTTTAACCTCAATTTTAAAAATTACCAAACCATACAATTAAACTATATATGCAATTTTTGTATGTATATGGCATAGTAAATTTGAAATGAAAAAAAAAAAGGGAGGGAAACAAAAAAGCATTTTTCTTAGAGAAAACACCAGAAGAAACAGCTCTTTGAAGAGATCATGTCTGGAAAAAGGAAAGGGTGAGATAGAGGCTGCTATTTCACATAAAAAAACTTAGAAGGTAAAACTATGTTCATGTATCACCCCCCAAAAAAATAAACATTAAGTTTTAAAAATTCATTCAAGGACATTTGAGAACATTAAGGTTTCAATGAAAAAATAGATTTAAATTACAATTCAAGAAAGAAATACAAAAAAACTGGAAAATAAGAAAAGGGAAGTGCTCAAAATTTTTAGTCACCATTAAATTGAATTACATTATTTTTTAAACAAAATAGCAAATGGCCATCAAAGCCAATTATCATTCAATAATGGTGTGCATGCAATGAAACACACAGTCTCATACGTTTTTGGTGCAAATTTCCCAGACAGCAATTGGGGAATGTATATTAGGATCTTTAAAGATATTCCTATTTTTTCACCCAATGGTTCCATTTTAGGAATTCATCTTAAACACAAAATTAAAATACTACATTTAAAAAATTAGGCACAAAAGATCAATCAGCACACCATTATTTCCAATGTTTTACGATGGAAAAATTCAAACATACATAAAAGTTGAAAGAAAAATATAACAAACTCCCATATGATGTCCACCTTGATTCAGCTACAGAAAACATTTTGCCATATTTGAAAGTGAGTTGCTAGCATCATGACACTTCCTCTCCAATATCTTCTATGCCAGTGCTATTCATAATTGCAAAGTTTTAGAAAGAACCAAACACACAACAGCTAAGGAATTTGTATAGATTATAAAATAATTCTATACACATTAGAATGTCCATGATAAATTTTTAGTTACCTTGGAAATGGTTATAGTATTTTGTTAAATAAATAAAGCCAAAGGCAAATTTTGCATGACTTCAACAATAAAATGTCCAATACATAGTGACCCTATGTACAACAGAATGAGACACTATCCAACACTCTGCCATGCCTGGCATTATTATCAGTGCTTCTCTGCTATTCATAGGGTTTTTGATGGCTGATTGTTTGGGGAGTGGGCTGCCAGGTCCTTCTCCCATGTCTATAGTAGCTGGTATTCCCAGGCAGTCTCCCATTGGGCTTAGCAGGCCCATCTTCGCTTAGCTTCCAAGATCTGACAGGATCAGACACGAGGGCGGTATGGCTACAAGCTGGTTTCTAGTAGACACACAAAAAATGGTTAATTAACATTTTAGCTTAAAAATATTCCAGAAAAGTCATTTGTTCATCAACAAATATTGTTTAACAGGTTCTTTGCTACCATATGTCCTTTTGTTCTCCACTACTAATACCATCTCTGAGCTCTGAGATCAAAACATCAGTCTGCAGAAGCCTGAGCTGGGAGAGCTCCTCTAGTTATTAGTTGACTATTTGCCTAAGAGTGAAATGTGTAGACTGCACATCATTTACTGTAAACTAAAAATGAATTCTGGGCTGGGATTTATCTTACTTGGTAGAGCACTGCTCTGCAGTCTCTGAGGTCCTGAGTTCGATTCCCAGAACCACAAAATGGGATAAGGATGTGGCAATCCACTACCATAGCAATCCTGAAACAATCAGCCATTGAAAACCCTATGAGGGTCGTTATGAGTCGAGCATGACTCGATGGCACCTAACAAATAAACAAACAAACAAAAATGAGTTCCTACACAGGTCAGTCTGAGATTGTGTTCAGATCTCTTTTCCAACTTCTAATGGTTCTGGAAATTGTTCTGGATTTCAACTGGTTGCCTCTCTCAGATTGTCTGGATTGCTCTCCCTGCTTTTGCCCTGCTTTGTCAAGGTACAACTCACTTATATGCCCACTGAATGTGGAAATTATTGAATGATATCATTAATATCATGTTGGGATTCCCAGGGGGATAGACAGCACCCCAAACATGGCTGGTCCCAGGAGCTCATCTAGCCCACCTGGAGAATGGGCAAGATAGCAACTGGTCACCTTTGCTATACATCCAAGTATCTCACTCTTCCCCCTTCTCATAGAGTGGGCCAAGATGGCACCTAAGGTATGGTAGCATCTAAAGGCCCTATGGTGCCCGATTGGTCACTTCTGATCCAACCCTGTTCCACTGGTTTGCTGTCTATCTGGCCATATATATTCCAGAGCTCAGAGTTCAGCAGCCATTCTGAACACCATCCAAGAAAAGCTCAAGGGGTCCTTGTGGTTCCTTAAGGGCCCAAGGCCATTTACTCATCTGCCTAGCCTAGCCTTTCAGCTTTCCTCTGACCAGCCTTCATCATACTTCAACCTGCCTGCCACCTCTATCTGACCCCAACCTCTACAATGCCGGATATCCTACATGGACTGACAGCTTCTCGAGGCAAGACTCTGGGAGTCAAGTTCAGGGCCCCTGAAGTGGTGAAACCTACGAGTTAGGAGAGCCACTGCCCCAGTGGCAGAGACAGCAGCTGAGTGCTTCCCTTCTCCAATTCCCCTTTCCCCTCTCCCTAATCCTCCAATTCCTTTCCCCTCCTTTGTGAATAAACCCCTGTCCTTCTGTCCTGTGTGGGACACTCTGTTCTCCGGCCACAGCCTCACCACCAGGTGCAGAGTTGGGGCACCCACCTCTTGCTTCCACCCACAGTGCAGAGAGAGAGAAACCCAAGGAAGAACCCAACAATACTGCACATAGTAAAATTTTGCTAAAGATCATTCAAAAGCGACTGCAGCAGTACATATACAGGGAACTGCCAGAAAATCAAAAGAGGGTGTGAGACCAGGGACATCATTGATGATGTCAGATGGATATTAGCCAAAAACAGAATACCAAAAAGATGTTTATGTTTTTCTGACAATACAAAGGCATTTGACTGTGTGGATCATAACAAATTGTGTATAACATTGGGAAGAATGGGAATACCAGAGCACTTAATTGTACTCATGAGGAATCTGTACATAGACCAGGAGGTAGTTGTTCAAACAGAACAAGGAAACACTCTCCTGGTTGAAAGTCAAGAAAGGTATGTGTCAGGGCTATGTCCTTTCACTGTACCTCTTCAATGTCTATTGTGAGCAAATAATCAAAGAAGCTGGACTTCATGAAGAAGAATGCAGCATCATGATTCAAGGAAGACTCATTAACAACGTGCCTTATGCAATTGATACAACTTTGCTTGCTGAAAGTGAAGAGGATTTAAAATATTTACTGATGAAGATCAAAGAACACAGCTTTCAAAATCCTCATAACTGAGTCAGTATGCAACTTCACAACAAATGGAGAAAAGATTGAGGTTGTCCAAGATTTTGCTTTACTTGGTTCTACAATCAACACCCACAGATGCAGCAGTCAAGAAATCAAAAGATGCATTGCAGTGGGATAAGCTGTTGTAAAAGGCCTCTTTAATATTTTGAAAAGTAAATAAGTCACACTGAAGACCAAGGAGTGCCTGAGTCATGCCATGGTATTTTCAGTTGCATCATATGACTATGAAAACTGGACATTGAACAAGGGAGACAGGAGAAGAATTGAATTATGGTGCTGGACATGAATAGTGAATATTCTGTGTACTGTCAAAAGAACTGACAGATCTGTCCTAGAAGTGCAACCAGAGTATTCCTTGGAAGGAAGCATGGCTAGATTGTGTCTTATATGTTTTGGACATGTTGTAAGGAGGACCAATCCTTAGCGAAGGACATCATATTTAGGAGAGCAACAGGTCAATGAAAAAAGTAAGACCCTCAACTAGACAGAATGATACAATGTCTGACAACAATGGGCTTAAACATAAAAAAGATAGTGTGCATGGTATGGAATCAGAGAGTGTTTCATTCTGTTGTATATAGGGTCGCTATGAGTCAGACCCCATGCAATGTCACTTAACAATGAGAGACCTTTCCAGTTTCCCAAGCACCTTGCACTCACTGAATGCTGTGTATGCTCTCTACTAAAAGAATATTGTCACTGAATTCCCTTCCCTGGCTCTCACGGTAGACTCTTAATTCTAGAGGAAAGGGCCTGCTAGACCTCGGTAGCCACAGGACTTAAAAGACAGTGAGGCTCAACCAGTGGGACTTTCTTTTTTCAGTACTCTGGGATCAAGTACAAGTCTTCCCATGTGCTAGGCAAGTGTCCTATCACTAAGCTGCATCTCAGCCCCTTTTTATTTTTTATTTTGAGATTGGCTGAGTTGGTCAGGCTACCTCTGTCCTTGAATTCACGATCCTCCTCCCTCGGCCTCCTGAATTGCTGGGATTACAAGTGTGCGCCTTGGCATTATTTGTTTATTTACTTATTTTGCAATGCTGGAGATGGAACCTATCTGAGGCTTTGCACATGCTAGGCAAGCGCTCTACCACAGAGCTATATTCCCAGCCCTGAACCACTGAGACTTTGAGTGAACCCTGTGGCTTAGAAGATCATTCCTTTTTCCTGGAAATTTCAAAAGATGACTTCAGAACACCCCCATAGCTTATTGGAGTTTCTTAGCTTTACTGAATGAAGTGTTTGGAAAAAGTGTGGATTGTCATCGAGTCATAGAGTAGGAACTCAGAATTTCTGCCTTCCCTCTGGCCACGCGCCTCAGGAGTGGTGACTTAATCCTTTTCTGCTGCAACACAGTTGTGAATGACACAGATCTTTTGGTGCTAACATTGAGTTGAATCCGTCTATCAGCAGACTTACTTCCTCTCTGGGCTTGTTTCCTTGTCTGTAAAATATTAAGTCTGGGCTGAATGGCTTCTCATGTCCCTTCAATGCATGTGTCAGAGGCAGCATAACAGCTGGAGTCCCAGATGTAGAAGATGCCTAGAATGTGTAAGTGCACCCCAGACACAGTCCTGTGTTGTCTTTGGGTGTTTTGTGAGTGTAAGCTTGTCTCCTTTTGCAAATCTAGTGCAAGTTCCCCACACCAGGGATGACACAGTACTGTTTGAGTATTTCCTCAGCCTTAGATACAACATTCTGCACATATAAATGCTTAATGAATAAGGTGAGGGACCTGGTGACCTGTCACCTGCCAGCTCCTCCTCTGCAGCCTTGGTCTGGAGCCCCACCCTGCTGGCAAGACCACTGAGACACTAGTAACAGGCTTGCTTCACTTGAATGTCAGGCCACTTTGGGGTTGGTGCTTTGGAATCTTTTTTCAAAAATAAAAAAACAATGGGCATTCAAACCCTGGGACATCTCTGTGTCAGCCACCTTCCCAGTATCTTTGCAAAAGGCCACATGTTAAATCAGGCAGGAAGATGGGCTATCATTCCGAAAAGAGCACATTTACAAAAAGTTCTCTCATAATTGATCTATTTTGAGACATGAAGGCTGCTGTGGAGTTTGAGAGAGTGTCAGTTTGGAACGAGCGTTTCCTGTGACAAAATAGGAAGAAATAATTACTCTGCTGCTTGCCAGACAACAGTACTATGGAAACCAAACCAGTGACCTGCTTCAGATAGTCTGTGACTAATTCAAACTGATTTTGAGAAGGCACAATTTTGCAAAAGAAAAACAAAAGGTAGGACAATAATAACATTTATAAAAGTTTTCATAAGGCTTTTCTCCCCCGGTGCTTAGTGTAATTTTTCTTTACTGAAATCCAGGGTACAGAGACTGAGGATCTCAACTATTCATAAACTTTGAATATTACTAATTTGTGACAAATTAGAGAGCTGGGCAAAAGTAAAACTTCTAGTTTCATTTGGTAATGAAGAGCAAAACAAAAACATAATACAGTGTTCGATTAGAGCTTTTTATTTCGCCTTGCTTGCCTGACGACTCACAGACACAAACTGGCCCTCAATACCTGGAGAAAGCTTGGGTGCCCTGGAAGTGGCCATCCCTGCACCACAGGACAGGGTTGTGTTGCTCACGGGTGCCTTGAAACTGCGTTCTATACTCTGATTGCCTTGATCTCTAGAGTAATTTGAAATCAGATGATATTTTGCTATGGAAACTTCTGTTCTTGGAACTTTGCCTGAGCTTTTGATATGGGAAAATTGTTTACATCTATTGCTTAATAATTCCCAACACACATCATAAAACTTCCATGATCTGGGCTTTAGTTCATCCTACCAAAAATAAATACATGAATTAAAAACAACAAAGGAAGTTTCTTTCCCACAGGAAGTTAAGAGAGAGAATTCAGAAAAGCTGGAGTTCCTGAGGCTGGATAGAGGTTTGGACTCCACCCCCTCCTTAGAGGGAAGCCTTTCCTTTCATTGCCTGGCTTCCTCACTTCCTTAGATGTTGCTAACCTGGTGGATGCTGTTGATCTGGTTGCTCAGATGCTAGGACACTGATATCGGGTCATGTGTGCTAGGGGCAAGGGTGTTAGAAGTTAGTGTCTCTCTCTCTTTTGCATGCTGCTGAAGCAGTAGACTGATTCAGGGCAGACCTGCTGCTGTGGTTTGAATGTTCCCACCAAAACTAGGACTGAAATTTAATCCCTACTGTGAGGTATTAAAAAGTGGCTTCCACGTAGGGCTTCAAAGAGGTGATTGAATCTTACAGATTCTGCTCTTATGAGTGCATTAATCTATTCACACATTGATGGATTAATGGGTTAATGTTGTTGTGAGGTGCTGTCGAGTTGGATCCAACTCATAGTGATCTTATGTACAAAGGAATGAAACACTACCCAACATTGTGCTATGCACACCATCTTTTTATGTTTGAGCCCATTTCTGCAGCCTCTGTGTTTCTTCTCATTTTGAGTCATGCCACATCAGCAAAAGGCAATCCAAGGGGCTTTACTGCTTTCTCATCATTAAGGTTGACTTTACTTTGAGTAGGCAACTCTTCCCCAGTTGTCTCTTGAATGCCTTCCAACCAAGGGGCTCACTTTCTGGCACTGTATTTGCCAGTGCTTCTCTGCTACTGATAGGGTTTTCAATGGATAATTGTTTTGGGAGTGGACTGTGGGGTCCTTCTCCCTAGTCTGTCTTAATCTGGAAGCTCAGCTGAAACCTATCCACCTTGGATGGCCCTGCTGGTGGTATAGCTTTCAGCATCACCACAACATGCAAGCCCCCACAGCATGACAAGCTGACAGATATGTGGGGGAACAGGTTAACAGGATACTTCAGGAGTGGGTTTATTATAAAAATCAGTTTGGCTCTGTCTCTTCTATGGGCCTCTCTTACCATTTGACATCTTGCATCACCTCAGGACTCTGAAGAGTCTTCATCAGCAAGAAGCCTTTCACCACGTGCAGCCCCTCCACTTTGGACCTCCTTGCTTCCAGAACCATGAGCTGAATAAACCTTTATTCTTTATAAATTGCCAAATCTGTGGTATTCAGTTATAGCAACAGGAAGTGGATTAAGATACCTGCCCATCTTCTTTTCTCTTCTCTGTGGCGAGGTAGCTAAAGTTTTAGCCAGTTTAGAAGGGAATCTGATAGTCTGTCTCTTTCCTTTAGGAGCCACTGAGGGACATTTCTATCCTACGCTGCCAACCAGATGGTGATGAAAGCCTGAGATTTGAATGTGATTTACAAGGTTGCTGAGGACTCTCCTTCATATACCTCAGACCTCAGCCACTTGCTGTCATGCTCTCTATTGTCATTTTTCAAAGAGAAATAGTTCTCCAAACCTAATATGCATCAGAATCACAGTAACAGCCCCCCCGCCCCCCTCCTGGCCAGAGTATCTGATTTAGATGTCCAGAGTGGAACCCAAGAGTTCACATTGCTAACAAGTTCCCAGGTCATGCTTTTGCTGCCAGTCTAGAGGCCACACTTTGGGAACCACTGGCCTAGAGATGCAGACATGATCTTAGTGTATGATAAAGCACTACTTTGATTTCTCTTATAAATTGGCCATTCCTGGGTTCCTAGCTGCGTACCTTTAAACTTTCACTTTGACTCCTTAAAAGGTAATAAAATTATTAAAGTATCCTAGAAATAGATGATGGGTTTCATGAGGTAACAATAAGGAATTCAAAGTTTTTAATTTGTAGAAGAGGCCACAGAATCTCAAGGAGGAAGATGCGTATCCTCCACAGATGGTTAACAAGACTTAAGGAAAACTAAGAGAGGCTTAGAAAGCACAAAGAAGGATTTCCAAGCCCAAGGGCAATTAAATAAGCATGCTAAGTGAGGCCATGCCAGTTGCATCCCTAGAAGCCTTTAAAGGCAGGATGAATGACCATCTGACTTGGTGAGCTTGAACCTGGATGAAAATACACATATCAGGAACAGTCATGATTAATTTGACCTCCACTGTCTTGCAGAAGCTACGCTAAGTACTATGCCATCTTTCCTCAGTATCTGTGAGGGATTTGCTCCAGGACCTGTCATGGATACCTTATATAAAATGGCATAGTATCGGCATATAACCTATACACACATTTTTTTATACTTAAATAATCTCTAGATGTCTTATAGCACTTAATACAATGTAAACGCTAAGTAAATAATTGGTGTACTGTATTGTTTAGGAATAAGAAACAAAATCTGTATATGTTCAGTACAGACATAATTTGTTTTCTTCTGTATATTTTTGATTCACTGTAGGTTGACTCCACGGATGTTGAACCCAAAGATTTGGATGGCCAACTTCATATTAGTTTGTTTCATTTTTATAACAATTTTATGAAATTGATGCTAATTATTTCCATTTTGCAACTCCCCCTGTGAGGAGCTAGGGGACAATGTGAGCATGATGGGTACCTGAGGAGTGGATTACACTGAAGAGAATGCGATGAAAGGAAACACAGCTCACAATGTGCCTATTTTACAATTTTGCTTGGGTCAGATCTGCTCTTATTAAGGTTAGATTGCCAGGCGCTGTGGCACATGCCTGTAATCCCAGTAACTCAGGAGGCTGACACAGGAGAATCACAAATTCAAGGCCAGAGGCAGCCTGCGCAACTTAGCAAGACTTTGTCTCAAAATAAAAAATGAAAACAAGGCTGGAGGGCAGCACAGAGGTGAAGCATTTGCCTAGCATGTGCAAGGCCCTGGGTTCAACCCCCTCAATACTGTCAAAAAAAAAGATTGTATCAAGTGTAACTGATATAAAGGAAACCCAGATGTAAATGAAGAAGGAAGCCAAGGATGGAAGCTGGCTTCTCTTAATGTTATAGTCCAGTTTCCCTGAGGAAGATGCATGAGTAGATTAATGCACTCAGGCTTCCTTTCATCTCATTGCTCTGCTACCTTCAGTATGTGACTTACACCTTGTGTTGTAGAGGGCTGCTCCAATATCACTGTCATAGTCCAGTTCTTGGGATGCCATCCAGAAGTTACACATGTCCCTTCTTGCCCAGTCTACAACAGAAAGCAAGTTCTGTGAAGGTAGACTGTCCATGTTGTGTCCTAATGTCCTATTCTTATGAGGACACCAGTCATATTGGATTAGGACCCACCCTAGGAACCTCAGTTTAGCTTAATCACCACACCAAAGACCCTGTCTCAAATACAATCACATTCTGAGGTACTAGAGGTTAGGACTTCAATACAGGAATTTGGGGAGACACAATTCAGCGTGGCAATGGATCCTCCTGTGCCTTTCTCCTCCTGTCCTGCCTTACTTCCCTTTGTTTCTGTTTCCTGTGATTGCATCCCATGATGAACTGGTTGCATCAAAGCCTTTGCCCCAGGCTCTGCCTCCTTCAGAGCTTAGACTGAGCACCCTGAAATTCTTCCCATTTTATTGGGATAAAGTCCTATCTGAGAAAGACAACTGCACTTAAACAATGATTAGTCAGTGTAGTTTGGGGTTGTTAGAGGGACTTTCAAAACTGGCAAATTTAATATAGGTTTAGTTATCCCTGGAGATGTATTTCTGGGGATATATTTTCATAATAACAAGTACTAGATGTCTTTGAAAATGGGACTTTTAAGGATCACTTTAAAAGGCAGTAGTAATCGGGCTAGTTTTTATACACTACAAATGTACATTTAGAAAACAAAATTTAAAACTCTACAAATTTAGGTAAATAGATATTTTGGGCTTAGGATAAATTTTCATTATTGGCATACTGTATGAATGCACCTCAAAGCAACTTAGCTAAAAATAAAGTTAGCATGCTTTGGGAAACTATTTTGGATGGCTGGAGAATGACTTTAGTTTTGCCAGAGCCTGTGATGTCAAAGTGGAACATGAAGAGTTTGTCAAAGGTGAATGTTGTTTCAATATTTCTAAATTACTAAATTTGTAATGATATACACCTAGGTAACCAAATTAATAAGTGTAAAAGTGAAACACTTAGCTATTTGATCTACATTTCCAAACTGTTATATTCTTGTGTTGGCCAAAATCTTTTTGGGTCTTCTCAGTGGAAAAATGGAGACCTCTCTGCTGCATATTTGCATGTTTGTGGTAAATAAAGTATTTGGCACAAAGGAGGGATTAAAAACTGCTAGATCCTTTGCCTTTTCCCTTCTTAGTGGCTCAGTTCTCCTTTCTTGTTGCTGTTCGGATTCCCAGGAGTTGTTTGTCTCCTTGCTTTGCCTTGTTTCTCTAACAGAGAAGCCAGCAGTGGGGACAGGTAGGTTCCCTGTACCCTGTTCTTTTTACCCCATTTTTGTCTTGGCTATCTTTTCACCAGGCTGCTCATGGCTCTGTAGATGGAATCATGAGGCTGGCAAGGTAGGCTGGTTAAATTGGAATGATAATGTTAGTGATGATGATTCATTCTGCTCAAGAGACAGTGGTCTACAGGAGACCATGCTCTGCTTCCTGAGGTTGCAAGACACTTCCTAGGCTCAGGCCAGAGCCTCATAGAGAAAGAGTACAGCCAATAGCCACTGAGGAGTCAGTGGTATTGTGTGGTGGCTAAAGTTGCCTTGGCACCTACATAGCCACTTCAGATAAATGTTGTTGTTGTTAGGTGCCATCAAGTTGGGTCTGACTCATAGTGACCCTATGTATAATAGATGAAACAATCCCCAACATTGTGCCATGCCTGGGACTATTGTCAGTGCTTCTGGGCTATTCATAGGATTTTTGATGGCTGATATTTCCGGAGTGCACTGCCTGGTCCTTCTCCCAAGCCTATAGCACCTAGTGTTCCCAGGTGATATACCATCCAAATACTAACCAGATCTGACCCTGCTTAGCTTCCAAGATCTGATGCAATCTGAAACCAGGGTGGTATGGCTGTAGACTTGAATAAACAGGATCACTTACCTTTGCCTTTCCTAATGAGGGATGGATTTTTTTTTCAGTGCTGAGTACTGAACCTGTCTCTGAGGAATGGATCTTGATTAGGCAATAGGCTGCTTCGTTATCATCATCAAAATTATAACGTCCACTTCCTGTGTTCTATACCGAGTTCCTCAGCAGGCTTATCAGAGTAGATAAGAAGCATACATGTAGGCTATGGCACTCCTTAAGTGCTAACAGGCAGAAAACTTAAGATTTGGGTATCTCCTACAGCTGGAGAAGGAAAGTAGTTGATAAACGTAAGAGCTGGGACCAAGTCCTTGAGTGGTATCTGGGTCTCTGATTACCTAACAGCTGAGCCTAGAGCTGATACTAGCCCCAAAAGGGAACAGAAATCTGTGGCTGCTTCTTGTAGTTAGCTGATGGTTGGAAATAGCAGAGTGTTAAAGTGCTTGGGTTTGGAGGTCAGGCCAATCAGCTTTGAATTTCAGCTCTGCCATTTACTAGCTATATAATTTTGAGTACATTCTTGAATTTCTATGGCTTCCATTTCTTTGGATCAAAATGGGGATGACCCCACCTTCTACAAAGTTGTTATGAGGATTAAAAAATAAATCTTCAATATAAGATAAACATGGAAAATGTTTAGGGCACATTGTCATGTAATAAGAACACTGAGGGCATTAGCTATTATTATTGCATAGACTACAGTCATTTCTTTAAATAGCAATTGACCATGTAAAGTAATGCATCTATTAAGCAAGTCCTTCTCTGTAGAACAATACATCCTTCCACTAAGTACACTGAGCAAACCATAACATAATTCTGACAAGTTGCTAGAACTTCCTCCCCTAATCATTGTGTACGAACAAGAAAAATAAACATTAAGTCAGAATTAAGTACCAAATACTTCACATGGGCTTAGGGAGTGAATGAATCAATTTAAATAGTCTGATAAGAGATTAAATAAGGAGTTCTTGAGAGAAAATGAAAGGATATTGAAAAAAAATCAAGGCAGAGTTGTTGTTTATTGTGCTATTACTTTCTTGTGATCTTGGTGCTAAGGAACTACTCAGAAAGGCCAAGAGAAAATCAGTTCACAGTCTTAAATAGATAAGCAGAACACTTGTTTTCATTACCCTCAGCAAAACATACTGAGACTGAACCAATAAAATATTGTTCTAGAATCTCTGAGTGAAGCACTAAAATGAAATAATACCCTAAAGGAAAAAAAAAAAGAGTGCCATTTTCCTCCTTTGGTCATCTGTCCTGCAGCCAACAAGTTCCTCTCCCTAGAAGCATTCAGCATTGTGAATTTCTTGTAAATCTTTTCAAACATGTTCTGTATATAATCAAACAAAAAACTTTTAATGCAAATAATAGCATAGCAAATGCATTATTCTGCACAATTGTTCCATTTCACAATGTTTGCTCAATAATCATAAAACACCATAATACATGAGTATATCTGCATTCTTTTTATAAGTACAGAGTGTTCAATCATATGTATACCATAACGTACCATAGCATATTTCATAAATCCCCTATTGGTGGACATTTAGTTTGTTCCCAGTCTTTTGCTATTACAAAGAGAGACATTACAATAAATAACTTCATGTCCATCACATTTCTTACCTATAGAGATAGCATTTTAAAATATATATCAGGGTTTACTCTTTAGGGGGTTGTAGTCATAGGTACACTGAGAATCTTGTAGAAGTTTCTTTTTGCTCATGTTTCCTTTATGAGGGAAGTGCACTCACCACTCCCCTGCTGTGAGTATGGACTGCTAGTGGCTGGCAGCTACTCCCATATCTGGAGTGCCACTGTCCCTAGGGGATTGGTAAACAACACCCCTAAGTGATCCTTACTGACATAGGGGTACAAACTAAGACCAACACTATTGTACAATTCTTGCTCCTGTGTGCCCCAAGGGCTCAGCTGAGAACACATCCTCTCTTAGCTCACTCCCCTGCTCTTTCCTGCTTTCTGTAATCCCTTTATCCTAAAATAACTCCTCCATGTACCCTAATCTCTGTTTTCGGCCCTGCTTAGAGGTCCTGACTTAAGATAGATTTTCTCCTCAGAAAAATGTATACAGAGATACCCAGGAAAACTTTACAAATAATTTCAGAGTTCAACAAACTTTTGGGTTCCAGATTTTACCACCCTGGCATCTGATCCCATTTGATCTCAGAAGCTAAGCAGGGTCAGGCCTGGTTAGTCCTTGAATGGGAGACCACCTGGAAATACTGGGTGCTGTAGGCTTGGGAGAAGGACCTAACAGCCCACTCCCCAAACAAGTAGCCATCAAACACCCTATGAATAGCAGAGAAGCACTGACAATAGTGCCAGACACAGCAGTGTCAGGGAGTGTTTCATCTATTGTACATAGGGTCACTATGAATCAAATCCAACTCGACAGCACCTAACAACATGGAATAACACACAGCTTTACTACTAAATACCCTAAAACATCCCTGATCTCACAAACATAAATGCCACCTCATGTGTGAAATTACATAATATTCAATTATTTCTTCTATATTTCAATTTCTCTACTTCTTTTTCAGTAGAAGTGTCAACTTGATTAATTTCCTTTAGAGCTTCAAGTACCTTAATCAATAATTGGACTCTTCACAATCTGTGGGTAAGAAGTGGAAATTTTTACTCCAAAACAGGCTTTTGTTCTCAAATGCAGTCACATAAGATAAAGTGTCTTTAGCTCTGGGAAGATGTTAGAAATGACAAATCTTTCCAAATTGCTTCACTATCCTGACATACTTTCAAGGAGAAATGTGGAAAATAGTTTTGCAGTTTTGGGGGGTTAGATGTCTTAATCTCTTTAATTTCATGGAATTCTGAGGGTACACATTCTGCTGGAATTTGCCAACTTCTGTTTCCAAGTTTTCAAACGTTGAAAGAAAATCCTCTCTCTCTTTTCTCTTCTCTTCTCTCTCTCTGTCTCTTCTTTTTCTTTCTTTCTTTCTATTTATTTATTTATTTATTTATTTATTTATTTATTTATTAAGGGAATGAACCCAGGGCCTAACACATGTTAGACAAGTGTCCTACCATTGAGCTACATCCCCTGCTGCCCTTGTCTTTATTTTGAAAGAGGATTTCACTAAGTTGCCCAGGCTGGCCTTAAACTTGCCATCCTTCTACCTCTCCAAGTAGCTGGGATTTCAGGAGTGCACCAGGAAAATCCTTTCCTTAATAATTGGTAAATTCAAATACCACAGATTTTGCCAACTGAGTTTAATGAACCAAATAAATAGGTCAAGAAGAATGACTTCCCTTTTGCTGTGCTGTAATAAAACATGTATTTGGTCTTTGTCTTCACAGGGGCCCTCACATCCCTTCAATTTGAGTGATAGGGGAATCTTTTGATGAAAGACACATGAAAGAAATCATTGACAAACTGGGTACTGTTAAAATTAAACAACTTCAGGAAAGGATACTGTCAAAGGACTGAGAAGACAAAACATAGACAGGGAGAAAATATATCCAAAAGACTGTTATCCAAAATATACAAAGAACTCTTAAAACTAAACAACAAGAAAACAAACAACCCAATTGAAATAGCGAGCAAATACTTCAGCAAATAACATAGACAGATACCAAATAAGCATATGAAAAGACGCCCACCATTATGTGTCACTAGGGAAATGCAAATGAAAACAATGAGATACCACCACATAATTATTAGAACAGCCATATCAGACTGTTTACAAGGCCAAACATTACCGAGGATGTGGAGCAACAGGAGCTTTCATTCATTGCTGTGGGAATGCAAAATGGTATCATCACTTCAGAAGACAGCTGGGAACTTTCTTACAAAACCAAACATATTTTTCCTATTGTATAACCTAGATAAACAGAAATGTTATGTCCAGATGAAAATGTACACAAGGATGTTTATAGCATAAATGAATAAAGATTTATGACTGCCCAGACTTAAAAGCAACCACGATGTCCTTCCATAGGTGAATGGTTTGGAAATAAAAGATGAGCCAAATAGCAAAAGCAAATGCTCTTTTTTCTAGACTTTTACAGCAAAGGAGTTGCCACCAGCACTAGCATTTTGGTAGACAGTAAGAGGCAGGGAGAGGAGTGGGAAAGCTATCTAGAGGGGAAAAGGGAAGACTTTCAGGAGTGTCCTGGTTGGAGGCTACTGGTGGGAGGAAACTGCAGCTGGACTGATTAGAAATGGGACATCCAATGTTGGCGAGGGGTAAATATTTGGCTTTCTCTGATTGGTCCCAAATTGGAAGTATGAACAACAATTAGAGAAGCTGCCAGTTATAAATCAAGTCCTGGCCATTTTGGCTCAATAGTTGTAGAAGTTACTAAGGCTGGAGTTTAGCTCAGTTGGCAGCATGCTGCTCCATACTCTCTGAAGCCCTGGGTTCAATATCTAGCACCACAAAACTGGGAGAAGGACCTGGCAACTCCCTCCTGAAACAATCCCAAAACAATCAGCGAATGAAAACCCTATATATAGCAGAGAAGCACTGACCTAGTGCTGTCCTGAAAACAACCCTAACACCATCAGCCATTGAAAATCCTAAGAATGGCCAAGATTAACAAAACAAGTAACAAATGCTGGCAAGAATGCAGAGAAATGGGAATCCTTTTACACTGCTGGTGGGACTGTAAATTAGTTCAACTACTTTGGAAATCAATATGAAGATACTTCAGAAAACTACGAATAGAACTGCCATACAACCCAGCCATAACCACTTCTGGGAATATACTCAAAGGGAATCAAATTGTCATACCACAGAGTCACCTACATGTCCATATTTAATGCAGCACTCTTCACAATTGCAAAGATATGGAACCAACCAAGATGTCCACCAACCGAAGAATGGTTAAAAAAAAATGTGGTACATGTACATAATGGAATATTACTCAGCAACAAAAAAGAAGGAAATAATGTCATCTGCAACAAAATGGATGGAACTGGAGACTATCATCTTAAGTGAGTGAACATAGGCTCAAAAAGAGAAATACCTTATTTTCTCACTCATATGTGGGATCTGAATCTTAAAGGAAGAAAAGAATCTATAGATAAGTAGATATATAAAAATGCACAATTAAACTTAGCTAAGAAGGGAAAATATAAGCAGAGTAGAAAGAAGGAGGGAGGAGACTAGCAAAGGGAAGTGAAGGTTGTGGAAGGCTGAAAGGGGAGGGAAAATAAGGTAAAAGGATAAAGGGGGAGAGGATAATCTCAATGGAAATGATGCAACTTCATGAGTACATGGAAAAAAGGGGAATATAACCCATAACTGCATACAAGTTTTACTACATATTAATCAAAAGTTTCCATAAACTTTATAAGTTGATGAAAGTGTAGCCAAAAGTGATGCAATAGTTGTACAATGGAAAAAGCAAATGCTGTATTACTTTGTACCCCACCAACATTTATCAATAAAAGGAAAAAAGAAACAAAAAGAAAACCCTATGAGGGTCACTATGAGTCAGACAAAACTCAATGGCACCTAACAACAATTTAGCTTGCTGAATTTTCACTAGAGATAGCAATCAGGCTTTCTGACCTATATCAAGCTTGCTTTCTGGGTTGTTCGTTACAGGTCAAAGAGCTTGTTTCCAGTGCAGGTTGTTATTGGTCATGGGTCAAAGCTCTATTTTTATACATTGTGTAGCCATTGTTTGCTTGAATTTTTAGTTTCTCCATGGATACAGTATGGTACCTACCAACAATGGAATATTATTCAGCACTAAAAAGAAATGAGCTATCAAGGCATGAAAAGATGTGGAAGAAAGCTCAACTCACATTTCTAAATGGAAGAAGCCAGTCTGAAAAGGCTGCAAAGACATGATTCCAACTACAGAATATTCCAGAAAAGGCAAAACTATGGAGGCAACAAAGATCAGTGGTTGCCAGGGGTTGGCAGGGAGAAGAAGGGGTGGGCAGGCAGAGCACAGAGTATTTGTAAGTCAGTGAAACTCCTCTATGTGATGTCACAATGGTGGATACACATCATTGTGCATTTTCCCAGACCCCACATAATGCACACTTCCCAGAGAAAGCCCTAATGTACACTTTGGTTTCTGGGTGACAGTGATGCATCAGTGTAGGTTCATTGATTATAACAGATGTCCCATTCTAGTGGGGTATGTAGATATGTGGGGAGGTTCAGGGAGGGCAGGAGTTATATGGGCATTGTCTGTACCTTTTGTTCATTTTTTTGCTGCAAACCTAAATCTGCTCTAAAAATTGTCAATTTAAAAGGGAAAACATTTTAGAACTAGACAGTGGTGATGGGTGCAGTGTTGTGACTCAACTACAGGTTACTGAACTGTAGACTCCAAAATATTGTGTGAATTCTGCCTCAATTGAAAAAATTGGCAAAGCTGTGCACAGTGATGCACTGCTGTAACCCCAGTGACTCAGGAGGCTGAAGCAGGAGGATCACAAGTTCAAGGCCAGAGGCAGCCTGCGCAACTCAGTGAGATCCTGACTCAAAATAAAAAATAAAAGTGGCCTGAGGGTACAGCTCAGTGGTAGAGCACTTGGAGAGCATGTGTGAGGCCTTGGGTTCAACCCCACAATACCACAAAAATAAATAAATAAATAAATAAATAAATAAATGAAATGAAAAACAAAACAAAATATGGTGAGCATCTTCTTTTGTGCCTCAGCTGGTCATTGTGGGACTGAGGCATGTCCAGGCCTGCCGAATGACTGGGGCCCTGGCTGGGAGTGGAGGAGGAAGGCAGGCAGCTTGGCCCAACAGGTCCTAGGGAGGGTGGTGGGATTTCTGCTGTGATCCCCTCCTTCCTCTGGTATAACTGCATCTCTCTGTCCCCAGGCCTCTGGGTCTCTGGGCCTTGATGGCAGCCCCCTCCGCAGGTGCCCAGAAGCTCTGTTAGTCAGGGCTGCTGCCATGTCCTGGTTGGGACCTCTCACCACTTACACCAAAATCCTACTCTGGCTGCTCCTCCCACCCTGTCTGGCCAGTCCCCTCCCTCTCCATGCCACACCAGCTTCCTCCCAACTCGTGTTCACAGAGTGTCCCTGAAGTCCTGAGTGAGAATGGAATCCCATCCCTCAATGAGGAGCACAGCTAGGCAAGCCTCACCATCCCAAGTCCCAGGCCAAGTTCCCAGCAGAGGCGTTGCCAGGCCTGTTCCCTCAGCACAGGGGCCTGCTTCCAGGTTTCTCTTTCCCTGAAGTCTGGAAACATCCCCACTTTTCTCACTTCTCTTTCCTCCTCCAAGGGCCCAGAGAAAACTAAAAGTCAGTGATGAGCAAAGCCAGGATGGCTTAATTGTGCGTACTTGACAAAATAAAACAAAAAACAAAGCCCTAGAAAGAGTTCAACCTCTGTGGCCATCAGAGAAATACCAAATACAGCTTCCACTGTGGGGCCACTAGATTAGCAAAAGCAAGAGAGGCTAACAATGTAAGCTGCTGGCCAGAATATGGGATGCTGGGGCACTGCATTACAGGCAGGCTTTGAGAATTAAATAAAATTATGGGGTAAAGTGCCCGATATAAAGCAAACATTCTTGCTGCTGGCCTTAGGACCCTCTACTCTATTCATTTCATAAGACAGAGCAGTTTACCTTCTCTTAGCATTAACAGGAACATTCCAGACCCAGGCCTGTCCTCACCTTCACGTAACCTCTTTGCCAAAGCCAAGGCTCTGTAGGATGGATCTGCCCCAGCCCTTGCAGACACAGGGTACAGAGGCTCTTGCTGCCTCTGCTCCACCTGGTGGTTCCAGCTGCTCCTGCTCTGGGTCAGTCACCAAGTGGGCAGAGGGATTTCCAGCCCCTCCTGCAAAGCAGCCTCCAGGCACCCCAGAGCTGACCCTGGGGCTCCCCAGTATCAGGCCTCTGCTGGGCACAGCAGGGTCATCTATGAAAGCCAGAAGCTTTAGCGGTGCTACAATATCAGAGGGCCATCAGCATGTGAGAGACAGGTAGCCACCCACGCCCTGACGTCCTGCCTGTGATGGCCTTTAGGTGGCTCTCAGGGCTGTATCCCTGAAAGGCAGAACAGGAGCTGTGCCTCCTCCCGGTGGTGGGCACCTTGGGGAGATGAGGGCACCCTCCCCCGGGCTGTAGGAAGATTGGGGAAAGGCCCTGTGACAGAGCGAAAATAAACACCAGCAACCAGAGAGACGCTGATGACAGACAAGAAGATGCTGGTGTATGTTGATATCCCAATTTTGTACCGAAAGTGTCATGGCGTGGGGAAATACCCACAAAATGCCGAGAAATTGGGTTCTCTTTTTATGTGTTTGGGGTCAGGTTCTGCAGGATTTGCACACAGTGGTGCTTCCCAGGGGAGGCCTTCACACCATCGCCTCCCTCTAGAAGCTCCTTTAGACAGATGTTCAGCGCCTTTTCTAGGTCTACAGAACAGAATCTCTGAGGCTGGTGCATCTGAACTGGCCTGTTAGTGGATTTCTCAGGAGCCACATGCCTCCCACCAGATGCGGGGCGTCTCTGTGACAACCGTGTGCTGGTGTGTGACGATGGAGGGCCTCGGTGTTGACTGTGTCTCCTGCCTTCTTTGCAGCTTCCTCACTGCTGAGCAGACAGCCTCAGGCAACAAAGGGACCCAAAGATTGTTTTCCAGGTATATTCCCTGTCACAAAAAAAGTTCCTTTTGTCAAAGTCCCTTTTAAGAAGCTTTGCTTTGTAGGATATCATTGAGCAGTCTTTCAAGAAAAACGTCTGCATCCCTGAAGGGATCTTTTTGCTTTAATTGTGATATTGTAAAACATGATATCTTGGATGCATCTTAACACAGTTCAGTCTGTTATATCCCAGGAGCCACTGGGGTGACTTTTCCCTAAAATATGTATTGTAGTTGGAAAGGAAGAGGTACAGAAGCCGGTGTGCAAAGCTGCAGGCTTCCCCCACCCCCTACACTGTAGATACAGCTGGCCTGACATAGGCTCCAGGTCACCTTGGCCTTGAGAGTTTATGGGGTTACCTGAGCTTTTCCCGTGGTCACTCTGTATCTTTTCCTTCCCTCATGTTCCTCCTCCAGGATCTTACTACAATCTCCAAAGGTAATGATGCAAAAGACAGACCCAAAACAGGATTTTACACATTGGCTTGGATCTCTTGTTATCCATGGTTTAGAATTGTTACCTAGTTACCAGAAGAGTCTGGCTCGGGCTCCAAGAAAGTTAGTTTGACACTAAAAACTTAAAATTGCCAGATGTGCTCCAATGTTTACACAGGGCTGGCAGATGAAACATCCCAGGGTTGGAAAGTGGTACAAGCATGAAACCCACCCAAACTCAGACCTTTGCACTTACACTTTTCCTGCAACCCTCCTGTTTTCTTTTGCAAGTCATTTAATTGCCTATGGGTGGGCAGCAAACTTGTGTTCTGCCAAACATTCCTGTACCACTCACTAATGAGTTATCAGGTCTTTACCAGGAGCACTTCTACATTTCTATAAAACTGAGAAACAAACAGAAAGCTGTGGGCCCCAGCTCTGGAAAAGTAGGTAAGAGGGCAAGAAGAGATTAAGTCCCCTTATCTTCTATTTATAGAGAGGTCCACAGAACTGCCATTCATAAACAGGGATTTATTCGTATGTCATACTGCTAAACCTGATTACAGAGACTCAGGGAGCTGGGAGTCTGGCTCTAGAACGTGCATTGCTCTCAAGTTCCCAGGTGATGTTGCTGCGGCCTGGAAACACCACTTTGAGAACCACTGAGAAAAAAAGCAATGATTCTTTCAGCCCTGGCTACACATTAGAAATCCTGTGGTTTGAAAAAGTAATGCATAGGCCCACCTCAGAAGGACAAATAATTGCAAAGAGTCACATCAGCACATTTGAATCACTCCAGTTCTGTGGTTCTTAATCTTGGCTGCACATTTAATTGCCTGGGGAGTTAAAAACAATCCTGATGGCCAGGCTTCTCCTCACCCCAGAGCCTTCTCAGGCACCCATAAGTTTCAAAGTATTCCAGGTGGTTTAAATACAGTTGGCCCTTTGTGTCCACAAGTTCCGCATGTTCTGAGCCAACTGAATGTGAATGAAGACATTCTTAAAAAAAATACCTGTGACCTTTTCTTCTTATCATTATTTCCTAAACAATACCATACAACAACTATTTGCCTAGCATTTACACTCTATTAGGTATCATAAGTACTACATTGTTGTTGTTGTTAGGTGCCAGGGAGTCCGTCGGTATCTAACTCATAGCGACCCTTATAGAGTTTTCAATGGCTGACTATTTCGGGATTGCCTTGGGAGTGGATTGCCAGGCCCTTCTCCCATTTTTGCGGTGCTGAGAATTGAACTCGGGTCCTCAGAGACTGCAGCGCAGTGCTCTACTAACTGAGCTAAATCCCAGCCCCATAAGTACTACAGATGAATGAAAATATGTGGGAGGATATGTATGTGTTCTATGCACCTCTGCAGATTTTAGTATCTGCGGGGAGCCCTGGAACCAACCTCCTATAATACTGAGGGATGACAATGCAGCTGGCAGCACTGAGAACCACTAGACTTCAGAGCCTTTATCACTAAGCAGACCACATGGCTCAGTGAGGGGCATGTGGACTTCAGAGTCAGCCCCACAGCCCCAAGCCCCATTGCTTTTCTCCTGTAAAGCGGGGTTTGAAGTGGAGACTCAAAATTCACTTATGTTAATGATGAAATGTTATGTTAATGGTGAACGATATGGTGAAATGATATGAATATCATTCATGCCCAGCACCGCAAAAATGGGAGTAGGGCCTGGCAATCCACTCCCAAGGCAATCCCAAAATAGCCATTGAAAACCCTATGAGGGTCACTATTAGTCAGATACTGACTCGACGGCACCTAACAACAACAACAACAACAACGAGTCAGATACCAACTTGACAGCACCTAACAATAACAACACAGCTGATTGGCGAGTTCCCAGGATCCCATAGGGTGATCCCATAGGGGTTAATGGTGAAAGATATGAATAGCACTTTAATATTCTTGGAAGCAAAGAGCATCACTATGGACTCCTTCAAGGCAGGGAAGCACCCACTTCCTCAGGGAATGCTCCCGTTTGCTATTACTTGCCTTCGGTGGTGGGAGCAGAGGTTGACATTGAATAGGGTGGAGTATATCGCCTTATTGGGATGGTGACATTTGAGGGACACTGGGAAAACATGAAGGAGCCTGTTGGTGGTAATATGAGGTTTAGCCGGGAGCACAGGACCAGGCCCTGGAATGTCAGAAGAAGTGGAACTAGTAAGAAGGTCTGCGGACCTGCCTGGGTGATCAGGACAGCTGGGGCACTTTGGAGGGGAGGTTTTGGGGTGCTTTAGGGCACAGGAGGGGATTCACTAGGGATTCAGGAAAGCTTTGAAAGTACCATTGTCTTAGGTCTGGTTGTTGGATGTGGCTTTTTTTGATGAGGGACCCCAAGGACACACTTTCCCTTCAAAGTAGGTGGTTTAGATTAAACCACTTTGTGGAAGAATTCTTGATCACATAGGCCCTTAAGCCCAGAAGAGCTGAGAAAGATCATCTAGCATTTTTTCCCCCCAAACTATGTTTCACCGAGCTCTGGGGATTCCCAAAGTTTCTTTGAGGGGACAGAGCAGGATACAAAATGGAAGGGAAGAATTGTGGTAGAGCCAAGTATTGGGAGGGGATGACTTGCTGCCCACCCCCTGCAGCCCCCCCCCCAAATCTTGTTAGTAGGGTACTGGGTTTGCAGCATGGAAAGACAATATGTGATGTCTACCACCTCTGAACAGGCACTCTTACAAGAGCAGGTATTTTGACTCATTTAATTCTCACCAACTCTGAAACACAGTCCTCTGCCCCATTTGCTAATGAGGAAAGAGGCCCACAGAGCCGAGGAATTTGTCTCAGGTCACTGAGCCTAAGTGGCTGAGCTGGATTCACCCCTGCAGCCTGGCTCCAGAGCTTCTGCTTCACTTGCTATGTTTCTTACCGCTGTGCCACAGGTGTCCCTACAGGCGGTAGTCTGTAAGCATTTGAGAGTCCCTTAGCCACCCAAGAGAGGGACTCTCAAGGCTTCTCCACTTACTGCTTAGCCAGAATTCCCCCAAGTTCACTCTAGTGGGGCCAGGCCCCTTCTTTATCCCCAGTGTCTTCTGCCTTCTTTGCACCTACAGCTGATTGGCCTGCAGCCGTAGCCCTGTGGTCAGCTCTGGGAAGCTCAGCAGGGTCGAGCCTGGTTAGTACTTGGATGGGAGACCGCCTGGGAACACCAGGTGCTGTAGGCTTGGGAGATGGACCTGGAAACCCACTCCCAAAAATCAATCTGCCATTGAAAACCCTATGAACAGCAGAGAAGCACTGACAACAGTGTTTCAGGGTCTCTATGAGTCGGATGGGGCTGGGATTTAGCTCAGTTGGTAGAGCACTGCGCTGCAGTCTCTGAGGTCCAGAGTTCAATTCCCAGCACCGCAAAAATGGGAGAAGGGCCTGGCAATCCACTCCCAAGGCAATCCCAAAATAGCCATTGAAAACCCTATGAGGGTCACTATGAGTCTGATAGCGACTCGACGGCACCTAACAACAACAACAACAACAACGAGTCAGATACCAACTTGACAGCACCTAACAATAACAACACAGCTGATTGGCGAGTGCCCAGGATCCCATAGGGTGAGGAAGGGCACATGTGAGACGCACACACAGCACCTCAGCCTCTGGGGGCTTTACCTGGCAGGCCACCTCACCTGGTTCCTCCAGTCCAAATGGGCAGAACCAGAGCTTAGGGATTCTCTTGAAAGTCCATAGCGCTAGCCAGGTAGGTCACAGGTGAGCCCATTCAGGGCAAAGGTTGGCCTACTTTCTAGCTCAGCGCTCTCCTGTGCTTTGTCAAAGAAGGGTCTTCCAACTCCTCTCTGCAAAGACAGGGCCTCTCAAGATGTCACCCAAAACGCCCCAGCTTACTTTCTCTCCGGAAGAGTCCCACCCTTCACCCTCTGTAACTCTTGCTCTGGCCTGGTTCCACTTCCACCTGCTCACTTCTGTGAGTCTCAAATTGCTTTGGGCCCTCTGAGGTTCTTCTCTGAGCTTTCAGGTGGAGGCTGGGAGGGTGCTGATCCTACACAGGTGAACGGGGCACTTCTTGCAGCTCAGCCTCCCATTAGAAAGAGCTCTTGTGGACAAGGGTTGGGAATATCCTTGCCAAGGACAGAACCAGTTCCTGGTTTCTATTGCAAGCGCGGCTTCCTATCTAAGGAAGCCATTTCTCCCCTGGCACACTTTGCACTTTCTGGAGCAACTTTTTCCCTCTAAGCTTGGCTATGGGAACACTGTATCCCACTGTTACGGTACTAACAAGCACTAGGCCTTCTCTGCTGACCTGAGACTACTGGCCTTGTATGTGAAGTTGCACTTGCTGCAAATGGCCCTCCATTTCTATCCAGGGGGTGCAGAACTGGATTTTGTATGTAAACTTGTAAAAACTTCCAAGGTTCCCTTTGATTTAGGTAGGAGTGTGGCACATGCTACTAATACTGACATAAATTTATTGGTGTTCCATGTAGATTTTGGAGACTTAGGTTTAGGGAACAAACATCTGAAACCAGATATTAAGTCCTTGCAGATCATTTAGTATTTGAGAAAATGCAGCCCAAGGAGATGAAACTTCTCTGACATGGTTATTGAACTCATCTTTTACAAAAGAATAAATCTTATGTTTTCTGTGAAGCAACTTATATGGAGAAAGAATGGGGCTGCAATTTCTTCTAGAATGACAAGTAGACGAGTACTCAGGTCCCTGGCCTACACCTTGTGCCCCTTGGGCACCTCTCTGACTGGGGTGTTTGCTTTTGAGATAGTTTAGATGCATAGTGTGGCACGGGTGAGATTTAATGCTCTGAGCTCAAGGCTATATATAAAGCAGAACACTCCAGTCTCAGTCATTCTGCCCGCCAAGCTGTTTCAAGGCCTTTGCCTGGGGTGTCTGTGTTCCACAGGCAAAATCTGAGCCTCTGGAATGTGACTGTTGTGCTTTTAAGATTTTGGGGCAGTCTGTCTAAGATAAGGAGATGATAAATAGGCTAGATTTGGAGTTGCCAAAGGAAAGATTGAAAAAGCAGTTGCACCATCTATACCTATGCTGGCTCAGGTGACATCACCACTGTAGAGGGGGTTTGAGTGTGGGAAGGACCCTGACTCCAGATGGCCAGGTTACTGCCATTCTGAAGAGAAATGGCCTGCGCTGGTTTTCTTTCTTCCTCTAGCAATGCCCCTATATGGCTAATCCTGCCCTCAAGCAGCTATGGGATTAGAGTGAAGTGAGAGCCAGAAGATTCCTTGATGAATGGCTCACACTCTAGGCAAAACACCTCTTGCCCTTACTGACCTTATGCTCTTAAGCCCCCATTGTCTTATCTTTTGAGCTGGGGTTTAGCTCAGTTGGTAGAATGCTGCTCTGCACTCTCTGGGGACCAGGGTTCGATCCCCAGCACCGCAAAAATGGGAAAAGGATATGGTAATTCACTCCCAAAGCAATCCTAGAAAAAAATCAGCCATTGAAAACCCTATGAGGGTCCCTAGGAGTTGGACTCCAGTGGACGGCACCCAACAACACAAGAGTTTTATCTTTCAGTGGGGTGAGAACAACACTTTCCTCAAATCTGATGATGTCTATTAAAGAAAATGATATAGGCCATTTTGGGAAGAGTTGGTTGGATTCTGTGTCAACTTCCTTGTCTCTTTACGCCTCCTCAACCCTCATCACCTGGTTTTCTATCCTAAACCTTCCTCAGCTGCCTTTGCCTTTGTCTAGATTTGTACGTGGTAAAACCCAGTGGTACTTCTCTGTGGCCATCTTGCTTGGCATGTCTGCACTGCTCAGGACAGCTGCTGGCTCTTTCCTTTGGGAAATCCCCTGCTCTTGGCCTCCAGGGCAGCACGTTGCCCACCGCCCTCTTCCTCCTGGTCTGTCCTTCTCAACTGCCTATGACGGCCTCTCCCTCCGGCTGGGTTTTCTTTCCTCCTTCCCATCTTTTCTCTAAGTGATTCTACCCTGTCTCCGGCTGCTGGTACCACCTGGAAGTCATTGATGCCCAAATCTATACTGCAGCCTTGACTTTCTCCAGGAATTCCACCCGGAGGTATCCAACTTCCTATTGGATGTCCCCACTTAGGTGCCCAATGGACATTCCATACTGCCCATGGGCAAAACAAGTTTCTTTGTTTCCCCCACTCCAGAAGTCTTGCCTTTAGAAGTTCTCTTTGATTGCTTTCTTTTACATCCTCCTTCTCAGTCCCTGCTACCACCATCTAATCCATCAGCCTGGTTTGTCAACTGCATTGCAAAACCTTACCTTGAATCTTCTCACCCTCTCCATCTACACTCCTACCACCCCTACCCAAGTCCCTTTATCTTGCTGCTGAATACTGCCATCATCTCCTTACTTGTCCCCTGGCTTTTATTCCTGCCCTACCCTAACCCCATGCTCCTTTCCCTGGCAGGACCCTGCCCTTATCTGTTCTCTCCTTCATTCATTCCACTGCAGCTATCTTGACCCAATTACCATTTCTTGCACCTGCTAAACTCATTCTCACTTTGGAGCCCTTGCTTGAGTGGGTGACCTCCTCCAGAAATCCCACACTGAGGTACTGACTTCCTGGTGGGTTATGCCTTCTACACTCTTGGCTCTGATGGGTTTGACTGATTAGTCCAGCAGCAGAAAGCTGCTTGGGATGTCCCTGGTTGGCCTGGATCGAGCCCAGTGCCCATCCCTGAACCACTCATGTGACAGATGGGATTGGGCAGGAACAGCAGGCCCTGACCTCCGTGAAATAGGTCCTGTCCAGGGAAGAAGGGCTCTGCTACTGTAAGATGGGGAGAGGATGGTGGACAGGATAAAACAAAAGATGTCCTCCCTCAATTATTGAAAGATTTTGCTGTAAGTGCTTTGGAGATTTCCAGCAGAAGTAATTCCACACTCGCCCAGCCCTCCTTAGGCACCCAAGATGTTCTTGAATCCTCTTTCTCTATGGCCATGTGGATTGAACTGAACACTCATCCTAAAATATTTTTAGTATCGGACAGGAAAGCATCATTTAGGAAGCTCTTAGGCCTTCTCCCATCACTTCTGAAAAAAAGCCCTCCAAGTTTGAAAGCAAAAGGCACAGACATTTTTAAATTATTTGCCACTACAGATTATCAGCAACTGGACTATGTTTCTTTATCAGGGGTGATTGGAAACTGGATGTAATCACAGGTACTTGGGCAAACACCTTTCTTGTTAATCAGGTGATGTGATCCAAAATGGAGGAATTCTGAGGTTGTGTGGTCCATGACTCAGAGTGACTCACCCCATTCGCTGAGTTGTGCACAAATCTCTTTCTGATGACATGGGGAGATTTCTGTGAGCAATTCAATCAATCAGGCCAAATTACTGTGTCACCATCACGGCTCTTCTTGCTAAATCTTAGTGCAGGCTCTTAAATTTAAACTCCTAAAGGACAACACATTTAAAACAGACATTGCAAGAAAACAAATATGAAGGCCACAAGGACTGAAGTCTATTCCCTCCTATGAAATGAGTCACAGGAAATGGCACCAAGGAACTGTGTTTTCCAATAAGCCCAGTTGTTCTACCCAAAGGGCCTCAGTCCACACTGCATTCCAGCAGCAGTGATGGGTGAAGCCAAGGGCCGCAAATGCCTTGGTTACCATTGGACACTCTCTGTCTGTTAGTGGCTTTCAAAGTTCCCTTTCCTTCGGCCCTAGAGGACAAGGTTTGCATTCCAGGTTCAGAAAACAGCAGCTAGGAACATGCTTGCCAAGTTGGGCATTTTCAGATATCTGCATGTCTGCCCTGGAAAATAAGAGATGATGGAAATATGGTCAGCACATTCCCCAGCCCAAGGAAGGTCAGAAACCAATAAGGAATAGAGACAGAACTCTTGGGTACAGCACATGTGATCCCTTCCTTAGTGAAGACATTCTGAAAGCACGCATTCCCCTCTCCGTTGAGCCATTCCTCACTGGCCACCCCATTCCCTTTGCTCCACTTTGCTGACCAGAAAGTCAGAGGCAAAATCTGTGCTTTGGTGGTAAATGACACACTATTCCAAAGCAGGATCTCCCAAGAAGAAGCTCTGGTTCTATAATCACCCCAGGGATTATTTTAATTTGAGCAGAAACACTCGTTTATGCTATACTCAGCTGAGGTACCAAGTTGGTTGGCATCTACTGTGTGAAGACTTCAAATGTGAATTTTTACATTTTATTTTGACTTTTTCTAAAGGATAAAAGCAATAAAGAAAAAATGGATAAAAGTAAAAAGAGACTAATTCCCATCAGATTTTTAATCTTCTGCTTTGACAGTGTCTTCTTGCCTCCCAGGGTCCATGACCTGTTATGACATGGCATGTTAGGTCTGAGAAATGAGAGGAGAGACTGCTCAGGTTCTCAGTTTTCCCAGCATGGTGTCAGTCTTGCCCTTGTCAATGGAAATCTTCTTCCCCGTCTGTCTAGCTGGCTCTCAATATTCATTTCTACATCCCGAGGATCTCTTTTCATCTGTTGTCAACAGCAAAACCTACAACTTACTTATGACCTGCTATAGGATTGGCCCCCCATGTGTCTATCAGCTTATCATGCTGTGGGAGCTTGTGTGTTGGTATGATACTGAAAGCTATGCCACAGGTATTTCAGATGCCAGTAGGGCCACCCATGGTAGACAGGTTTCAGCTGAGCTTCCAGACCAAGACAGAGTAAGGAGGACACAGAAGACCACTCCCAAAACAATTAGCCATTGAAAACCCTGTGAAAAGCAGAGAAGCACTGTCAAATATAGTGTCAGAAAATTAGCGTCCCAGGCTGGAAGGCATTCAATAAATGACTGGAGAAGAGTTGCCTCCTCACAGTAGAGTCGACTTTAATGACAGGAGTGGAGCAAAGCCCCTAGGACCTCCTTTTGGTGATATGGCATTACTCAAAATGAGGAGAAGCATAGTGCCTGAAACAATAAGCTCAAACATAAAAAGATTGTATGCATGGCATAGTGTTAGGTTGTGCTTCATTCTGCTGTACTTAGGGTCACAATAAGTTGGATCCAATTCAATGGCACCTAACAACAATAGGTTTGGCACAGTGCCAGACATGTTACAGGTACTCCTTTAATTATGATGGACTATATTCTGATAATTCTACAGAAAGTGAAAAATATGGGAAGTCAAAAGTACATTGAATACACTTGATCTACCAAATATCATAGCTTAACCTTGCCTTCATTAAACATTATCAGAATCCTTACATTAGCCTACAGTTGAGCAAAATCATCAAAACCCCAACAATGGTTTCGCTATGAAGTACCCCCCCCCCCACTAAAGATTCATGTATTAAGGCTTGGTTCCCAGATGGAGGCACTATTGAGGGGGGAATGGGCCATGAGGGCACTAACCTCATTAATGGTGGGAGCTGGTTAGAGGAAGTTGGTCACTAGAGGGATGTCTTTGAAGAGTACAGCTTGTCCTTGGTCCTTCCTGTCTCTCCTGCTTCCCAGTTGCCACGAGGCAGACAGCTTTGCTCCACCACATGCTTGCTCCCTGCCCTGATGCTCTACCTCATTACAGGCCAGAAACAATGGAGTCAAGTGACCATGGGTGGAAACCTCTGAAACCATGAGCCAAAATAAATCTTTTCTCCCTTAAGTTGTTTTTCTCAGGTATTTTGTCACAGCGATGGAAAGCCAAGTAATACACCTATTTTATAATGACATGCTAAATTACATAACATTATGTGATTTATTGAATACTGTACTCAAAGTGAAAAACAATGGTTATATGAATTTGCTCTTGCGCCATTGTAAAGCTGAAGAATCCTAAGCTGAACAGTCCTAAGTCAAGGACCAACTGTTCTATACATTCTTTTCTCTATACACTAATGCTCAAATTACCCTGCTGGGACAGTTGTTATTACCCCCATTCAAGTGATGAAAAGCAAGCACATGAAGGTGAAGTAATTCTTTCTAGGTCTCTCAACTACATGAGTAGGGCATCTGCCTGACCCCCAACTGGCTTGCTGTACTTATTCTCACATTCACTGGGGTTGGTACAGGAAAAATTTGTGTTGTAATTTCTAGTAGATATTTTTTGTCTAGTTGAGTGTGAGGATTCCAAAGCCAAGAAAGGCTCATGTTGGTCATATGTGGATAGCACAGACCTGGATCTTTGGTTCCAGGGGTCCACTTCACAAAGCTAAAGGCCACCTGAGCTCACGCTGATTGATTCAGACTCCCTCTGGGGTCTGTCCTGATGTCCCTGTCTAGGCTTCCTCATGTATAGCAACCATGTTTACATGCTCATCTGTATTCCATTAATAGTACCGTGTGAAGTTCCAGCCTTACTTTCCCAAGCATATTAACTCATTTGCCTTCTGGTTTTCGCTGTCTCAAATTCTGTCATGACACTGAGCATCATACAAGGTGTAAAAATCACCATATCCAACCATAGGCAGGTAGAGCATGAGGAAAGAGGCTGAGCTTGTGCCAACAAACTGGACTCCTGTGCTATTTCCACTACTCACTGGTGACCTTCAGTGAGTCACTCACTGATCTCTGATTTCAGTGTCCTTTTCTATGAAGTAGGGCATTAACACTTTGATGATAAATATTGGTGACACGTCCAGTCCTGTGCTCAGTAAGTGTTGCATCATCGTCATTATTGTCAAAGATGGGCAGCATGAGGAAGTGGGACTCTATATATTGCTCTAGGGGGAAAACAGCATAGTCCTGATGAAAATGAACTAGCTGTGGCAGGCTACTAAAAACTTACTCCTAATTGTTTAAAGAAGCATCTCATGGAAGCTCTGTGTCACCACTCTGCCAACCTCTGCAGGTTAAGCTGCTGCGGCCCCTCTTACCTGGTCCCCATCTCTGGCCCTCCAGCCACATTCCTTGCCTCCTCTGTGCCCTCCTGGGACAGGTGGGCTGGAGAAGCAGTGGGGAGAAGACAGCTTTGCAGCCAGCTCCTGCATTCACCCTGCCCTACTCCACATTCACATTTGCTCCCTGGTCCCTATGGGCTGGTAAACTCCCATCCCTGGGAGGCAGGCAACTGGGGGGTTCAGTGGGAAAATGTGGGCCAGAGGCCAGGAATTGCCCATTGAGAGAGCTCAGCCCCAGAAGGAGAAAAAGTCCTCACCTTCATTTATTTGCAGGAGGCAAGTCATTGGCTCTTGAGTTCCCCTGTGACTCTGAGCTGTGGGCTGGGAGAGCAATCCTGGATGTGATTGTGGCTTGGTGGTCCCCATCACTGTCCTCTGCATCGAAGGTCCTCCAGGTAGAGGGGCCTGGCCATGGCTGGTAGCAGAGCTAGGGCTCCAGCCGTTTTGAGAGCCCAGGGGGTCGCCAGGGCGTGTGAGAGCACCTGTCTGTTTTAGGCCATTGGGTCCTTTGCAAATTCATTCAAAATGGCTCTGCCAGAATTCCTCTTTGGATAGGTGGATTCTGAGGAATCAGTTTATTTCCCTAATCATAAATCTGTATTTTTACCCAAAGCTCTACCAAATCTTAAAAGCATTTGGTCAAGCTCTTCAAGCTTTGCCAATATCACAAAGGAGACCATCACCAGGCCTCTAGGAATTAAAGCATGCAGAAGTAAAGTCCAGCTCTTGGTCACAGGGGAAAATACTTTGCAGCTTCTAATGTTAAGCAGTTGAAAGGTACTAAAGGTATCAAATGTGGTATAGCTATGAGTCAGATAGAATTTAACAAAATTTCCCCCTCCTGTACAGATGTTTGAAGTAAGAGCCGTATTGTTGAGAACCACTGAAAATAATTTTGAGAAGTTTTCAGCTATTTTTGAAAAAGGTCTGAAACAAAGTAATGTAGAGAAGTTTGGATTAAAGAATGACAGGAGCATCCTTGAGACCCGAGAAAGGGGGAGACGCCTCCCCACAGCCTCTGGAGCAGTCCCACAGGTCCAGAGAGTTCTTTAGCAGAATTAGGCACGGATGATTAAGCAAGGATGATATCTGAGCCAAACAAGACACCGAAGGCCAAGGTCTGCACTTTCTAATTCTGTCTCTGCTGTTAACTCCCTGCAGCCCTTAAAAAACGTTGAATTGAGCTAATTACAAAGTGGTTTTAAATAATACATGTAGTTATTATGGAGAGATGATGCTACATCTATGTACCCATATGGAGAAATCTTGTAATCTTAGCATTAGAGAGACTTCAGTTCAATCCTCTTGTTTAACAGATGAAGAAATGGAGGCAGAGAAAGATCAAGTGATTTGTCCAAGGTCACCCAGGAAACTAGTGCGCTGGATGGAGGATTAGAAAATCGGTCTCCTGATGCTAGTCCAAGGTTTTTTCCCTCTACTACATGGGTTTCAATGTACATGGCACAGCCTAGTTAGTAGTTGAATCTGAAATAGGAAATAAATTGATATGGCTGAAGAATAATTTCTTATAAATTATTATAAAAGCAGGGGCCAATAATTTTTCCTTTCTTTATTTGATAAAGATTGAAAGTCAATGAGTTAGTATAGATTTAAAAGGTTAAGTGATACTAAAAGCAATACTTGACATGAAATATTATGTTAGTACTAATAATAGTTATGGGTAAGGTACACTGATGATCATGTGCCAGGGCTATGCTTAGAACCTCACATTATCCTCATGATATCCTCACGAGATCAGAACTATTCTTGACACCACAGTAGCAAAGAGAAATCCAACTTTTATGAAAAATTTCCAATTAAATGGCTTACACATGTGGGATGGCTGGATGAGCTCAATTTTGTAGTCTCACTTTAATGAACATTACCAGATGGACCCACTCCAATGACAAAAGCCAAGGGACTCAAAACCTGTCATGAAAGAGATAGAGCAGAAAGACTCCTTTTAAATGTTCTTTGATGAGCTAAATACATGCATAAACTCATGTAATTTCAGAAACTAAAAGACCTAGTTACTAAGGTTTTGCTAGTTCCATTTTCCAGATGTGAAAACTGGGCAGAGATTAACCAAACAACTTGATGGGGGTGGAACCAGGATTCAATCCTAGTTCTGTTTACTTTGGAGTTCATGCTGTTGACCACCATGCTCTATTTCCTCCTGATCCTCAACTTTGTCCTGTGGGAAATGGGAGTTATAACAACAATCCTAAAATGTGGGAAAGGGTTACAGTGCATACCAGGTAGATGAAGGCATCTGATAAACTATTAGGAAGGGAAGGAACATTGTCTTTGTGTATTCCTTCACATAAAATGAGAGGAAATAGGGGAAAAGAAAAGCTTTGTTTGGAACCATAGAATTTAAAATTTGAAGTTTTCCTAGTTAGGGTTACTATTTTTTTTTTTTAATTTTTAGATACTAAAATTCTAGATGCCACCTTGTAGTTTTCCTTCTTCATGCACTACTAGAATATGCATGAAACTCCAGGATGCAAATTTAGCTTTCTTTTGAAAACCATCACCAGTTAAAACACATTATAAGACTGATGGAGTGGAGAATTAAAAATCAAAATAGCAAGCTGGCTCCCAAAGGCTTGTTCCTGTTGACCTTGGGATTCTAGAAGAAAATAATTAAAGCAGAGTCTATATAAGGTTCCCACCATGATTTATGGAAAGAAACTTAAATATTTCTGCCATTCAACGGCTGTTTAATTGCTCCATTATCAGTGACCTCTACAATGGAAAATCTGAGCAAGAGGCAGCTGGGGTGGGCTGTGAGTGTTCACAGCAGCTGGGAGATGAAGCTGAGGAAGTAAGAAAACTCACTCTTGAAGAGGCACTTGGACACCATTGCACTGGCTCAGTGGGAACACTTATGAGTTAAGTTACAAAGTCAAGGTAGGAAAGAAGGAGAATTGAGTGCCCATAAGTATTTTTAATACATTGTATGTCTTTGTTCATATTGCTTTAAATGATCATTTCTTGTCCCAATCTTGACCACCAGCACTCCCCACCCACTCCAGTACACATGCTTAACTTTCCCCAAATAGAACAGTTTGCCAAAAGAGAACTCTGGAACATTTGTTTAAAACGACATGTATTTCTTAGCATGAGTACTAATCAAAGCCAGCAGTGACTTAATGTCTTAAAACTGCCACAGTGAAATGTTTCCAAATCTTGTCCACAGGGCATTTACATAGTGGAAAACAAACCTTTTAACTTCAACCTATATGAGCACAGTATGGGTAGTACATTTTAAATCAGAGAACAGACCTTCAGCTTAGTTAGCATCAAGTCCTATCTACCTTTTCTATTTTTTTAAAAATGTTCTAGATAATGCTTATGTGGTAACTAATATAAACAAAACTGCATAACTGAAAGACTTCTCATAAGAAAATATGGAAATAAGGGCCAAGGGACACTGCTTGCTCTATCCCTTGAAATAGTTTTTTAGATGCACTTAAATTTGTGTACCATTATTATAGGAGAAGATGTAGGAGAACCCTAGAAAGTGTCCCCGAGGTGGGGACCCATCTGATCTCCCTGGTGTGCTAACATCTATCCTCCAGGGAATAAGAGCCTCAGGGCAAGATAGCAATGGATCACCTTTGCCTCACACCTGGGCCCTCCACTCCTACCCCTCCCATCGAGTTGCCCAAGATGGCCCCCAAACAGCCCAGGTCAGGGGTGGCCTCCTTCAATCTGATTGACTACCTGGGGCTACCTGATTGGTCAATAAGGGAACACTCTTCATTGGCCTGGCCTACTCCCTACCCACCTATCAAAATTGCAAAATCTCAAGCCCCCATTTGCATGACAGTGCCCCAGACATGACACCTGCTCTTATTGGTTACTTCCTTGCCAACCTCCTCCAGGAGGGCATTTAAACAGGCCATGACCACCCCCAGCATTTCTATTGCCTCTACCCTTGTGCACTCCACCCGTCACCTGGACCCATCAATTTGGACCTTCGCTCCTTACCCGGGACCTCCAACCAACCGGACCTTCTATCAAGATGCTGTGTCAAGCCCAGGGGTCCTGAAGAGCAGAAGGCATCCATCAAGACATGAAGCGCTCTCCAATTCTCACCCCCCCCCCCCCGCAAGCCTGGGGAGGAGGAGAGTAGAGAAGGCGAACTGCGAGAGGCAAGGTCAGCACAGACCATCGATGCCCACAACATCTCCAGCCTTGTTCCCGCCCTTGCTTTCAGGAGCAGTTTAATAAAATCTTATTTCTTTTGTAATAAGAAGGCTCCCGAGGTCCTTCTTGGTGCCATCAACCAGCTCTCACCTTAACCCTGAGAGTCCTGGGATTCACTTAGTGTTGAGGCCAGGTTCCAAACCTTTGCTGGGCCAGAGATGAACCGCAACATGTTATCTCTTGATACTCATGGCTATTTGGTTCCAGGATGCCCAACATATGCCCAGATCTGCACATGCTCAAGTCCCTTATATGAAATGGTATAGTGTTTGCACCTAGACTATGTACATTCTCCTGTATACTTTAAATCATCTCTAGATTACTTATACTACCTAATATAATGTAAATGCCAGTTAAATAGTTATCATACAGCATTTGTTGTTGTTGTTGTTGTTGTTGTTGTTGTTGTTGTTGTTGCTGTTAGGTGCCCTCGAGTTGGTATCCTACTCATAGTGACTCTGCGTACAACAGGTGAAACACTATTGTCAGTGCTTCTCTGCTGTTCATAGGGTTTTCAATGGCAAACTGATTTTTGGGAGTGGGTTGCTGGGTCTATCTCACAAGCCTACAGAACCTGGTGTTCCCAGCCGGTCTCCCATCCAAGTACTAACCTGACCCTGCTTAGCTTCCGAGATATGACAGGATCAGATGCCACAGGGCTATGGCTGCAGGCACTGCATTGTTTAGGGAATACTTATAAGAAAAATTCTGTATATGTCCAGAATGGATGCAATATTTATGGGTGAATATTTCTGATGCATGGTTGGTTGAATCAGTAGATATGGAATCTGCAGTAAGAGAGGCCCAACTGTATAGATGGTCAGACATGTACACATGTGGCACTCACCCACAGCTGAGCCCCTCTAAGGCTGGGATCCATACTGTGCTAAACAAGAAGATCAAGGAAGTGCATAGATCAGCTTTTCACATGTCTCCTTCAGAGGTCTACTTCTTCAGCTTTGGCCATGAATGTATTTAGGTAGTGACCTTAAAATCTTTCACAGATCTTTAGTTTAAAAGAGATTATTGATTTGTTCTAATTAAAACAACTCTGAGATTCTACCTTACACCAGTAAGAATGGCCAAGATCAATAAAACAAATAACAACAAATGCTGTTGAGGTTGCAGAAAAAAGGGAACCCTCTTACACTGCTGGTGGAGCTATAAATTAGTCCAACCACTTTGGAAATCAATGAGGAAATCAATATGGAGGTATCTTAAAAAACTAAAAATTGATCTACCGTATGACCCAGCTATAACACTATTGGGAATATACCCAAAGGGAGATGAGTCATCATACCATAGAGACAACTGCATCTCCATGTTCAATGCAGCACTTTTCACAATAGTAAGGATATGGAATCAACCAAAGTGTCCATCAACAGAAGAATGGAGATATATATATATATATATATATATATATATATATATATATGGTACATATACACAATGGAATACTACTCAGCAACCAAAAAAAAAAAATGAAATAACGTCATTAGCAGCAAAATGGATTGAATTGGAGAAAATTATTTTAAGTGAATGAACGAACACAAGCCCCAAAAGAGAAATACCACATGTTCTCACTCATATGTCAGAGCTGAATCAAAATTATAAGAAGGAAAAATCCTATACAGAAATCAGAACATTCTAAAAGGCTAAAGTCAACTTAGTGGAGAAGAGACAATTTTGGGAGTGGAAAGAAGGAGAGGGGGATCTAGCAAAAAGAAGAAATGATGGGAGATGAAAGAAGGGAGAAGAGGAACAAGGAGGAGTGAGGAAAGAGAGCAAGGGCGACCTCAAAGTAAACAGCCCAACTTTAATAGTTCAGGAAATAATTGTAATAATACCAATAATACCAAAGAATGGTAATAATACAAATGGGCTAGAAAATTCATGTAATATTACTGACAATGTAGAAAGGTAGATCACTTCAGAAAAGGTTTTGACTTTAAACATAATTGCGATTCAAGGATATATAGAAAAATGTTCCCACAAAAAGACATGCAAGTGGAAAAGAGGCCTTTGGTGGCAGGGTAGGATGGAGGAAGGAAGTGCACAAGAAGGTAAGGGGGAACTTATCTATGTAATATACAATGAAACACATATATGGAAATGTCACAATGAAATGCATGTCAGAATGAATCAGATTAAATTGTACATTAAAATTTTTCCAATAAAAAAAGAGATCATTGATTTACTCTGTAGACAACTCACAGAACCTCTGGGCTCAAACACATGGGTAAAGGAGCAAATGAAAAAGTTAGATATTTCAATTCTACTCCTATCTATATATCCCAAAGAATTGAAACAAGGACCCAATTACATATCTGTGTGCAAATGTTTATAGTAGCATTATTCAACACTAGCCAAAAGGTAGAAACAACTCAATGTCCATTAAATGATGAAGGGATATACAAACTGTGGTATATCCATACACATCAAATATTATTCAGCCTTAAAAAGGAGTGACATTCTCTTATATACTATAATACTGATGAACCTCAAAAGTATTTTGCTTAGTGAAAGAAGCCACACACAAAAGGCCACTGAAACAGAAAACAGATGAGTGGTCGCCAGGGGCTGAAAAGAAGGTGGCAGAATAGGGATTAACTGCTTGATTGGTACAAGATTATCTTTTTTCTTTTAGGGTAATGAAATGTTTTGGAACTGGCTAGAGGTGGTGGTCACACAATAATGTGAATATACTAAATCCCACTAAACTGTATGCTTTAAAAAGAAGTTAATTTTACTTTAGGTGAATTTTATCTCATTTAAGAGAAAGAAGAAGTGGCCAAGGAATGGGATACAGACCCCAAAAGAAAGGAAGAAACTTGGCTGGTCCTGTGTTTCTGATCCCAGAGTTTCCTCTGCCTCCCACATCTCACTTGTTTGGGTGAGTATCAGTATCCAGCACTGCATAGAAGTTGAGAAGTCTCCATGTTAACTATTTGTCAAGCCTAGCAATTAGCTTCTGCAGTTCCTCTTCACATCTGACTAGTAACCCATGGTCATAAATCTCCATTCCCTTCTCAGTTCTTTATTGAGTGCCAGCTTGTTTCAGGCAGTACTTAGGAGCTGGGGCACAGGGCAGTGAATAAGACCACACATCCTTGCTCTCAAGAAGTTCATATTCTAGTGGGCCTAGATTGAAAAGTTTAAATATGAACTAAAGAAAGAAAAGGTCAGGTGGAGTTAAATGCAGGAAATGATGCCTGAGTAGGAACAGTTTATCTAGTTACCTTGAGAGCTTAGACAGGTGGGTGGTTTGCCTTCAGTTCCTGTGTATGTGACTCAGTCACATTTTCTTTAAAATCCATTTCAATTGCTGAGTCAGATGTAACTGACTTTTAAGATATAACATTTAAAAAACCTTAAAATGATTCATATAACCAGATGACACACACTATCACTTAGGTGAAATGTAAAAGCTATTCTTAACTCAGTAGTCCTTTGTGTCTCCCAAACACACACGTACACATGCATACACACACACACACACACACACACACACACACACACACACACACACGGAGGCATAATCCATGTTAACTCTACTTCCTGCAATTTCTCAAATCTACTTCCCCTTAAGAAGGGCCTCTCCATCCTTACAGCATGTGTGCTCCAGACCTTCACCACTTGTCCATGCTCAGTCAATAGCCTCCTGATGGACTGTCCAGGCTCCACTTTACTCTACAGCCTCATCTTCTCTTGTCTGAAAAAGCCTCCCTCTTGGTAATTTTCATGCACTGGTCCTTGGTTCTTCCCTCAAGAGATTCAATGAGTAAACTAGACCTTTGACTGCACAACTGCCCTCCCAATGACAATAGCACAACATTCTTTGTCTCCTCCCCAGCTACATCTCTCCATTTTTTTCATGCACCCTGGAATCTAAACTTTTCTTCAACCAGGTACCCTGATCCAAACACAGTCGAATTTAATGTTGTTGTAAAAATGTATTCAAACTGAACATAGTATTTCATGTGTGGTCTAAACAAAACATGGTGGTTCTATTTCTTCCTTTGAATAAACTAACTTTTTAAAAATAGATTTTAAGACTTCAGTTCCATGAATTTTGAAAACAAACACCTGTGTAGCCACCAACCCAATCAAGTTGCAGAACATCTCCATCATTCTGGAAAGGTTCCTCATTTTCTTCCCAGTCCAGACCCATGCCAAACCACTATCTTGATTTCTATTTTCACTGTTTAGTTTTGCCAATTCCAGATTTTCATATAAATAGTGTCATAGAGTATGTATTCTTTTGTTACTGGATTCTTTTATTAACATGTTTTTGAGATTAATCCATGTTCTTACATGTATCAGTAGACTTTCCATTTTGATGGCAGGATAATTCCATTTTATACACCCACGATTTGTTTATGCATCTTCCTATTGATGTATATCTTGGGTTGTTGTCAGTTCAAGGCTATTGTAAATAAAGCTGCTATAAACAAGTAGTTTTACAGGATTTTTTGTATCATTTATCTTGAATAAATACCTAGATGTGGAATTTCTGTATCATAGGAAAATATTTCACTTTGTAAGAACAGAAAATTTTCCAAAATTATGTGCCAATATGTGGGACAGTTCCAGTTACTCCACATCTAAACTTTAGTACTATTTATTAATTTTAGCCATTCTTATGAGCATGAAGTACTATTTCACTGTGGCTTTAATGTGCCATCATTCAATGAGGTTGAGCATCTTTCATATGCTTACTGGCTTTCTAAATACCTTCTTTTGTGAAATGCCATTTCAAGTTTTTTGCTATTTTTCTCATTGGATTATTTGTCTTTTAATTATGGTAGTTCTTTATATTATCTAGATAAAAATCCTTTATCAGATATATGCATTATGAACATTTCATTCAGTTGCAGTTTGCCATTTCATTTCCTTAATGATGTCTGTTGATGAGCATAAGTGCTTAATTCTGATTAAATCCATTTCTTTTCCTTTTATACTTGGTGCTTTTTCTCCCCCTTATCTAAGCAACCTTTGCCTGAAATGTGGTCACAAGAGTTTTCTTTTCTTCCTCCCCCCCCTCCCTTCCTTCCTTCCTTCCTCTCTCCCTCTCCCTCTCCCCTTAAATTTGGTGCTGGGGTTTGAACCCAGGGCATCACATCTTACACATACTTTACAAGTATTCCACCACTCGGCTGCACACAGAGTTGCTTTTTTATTATTTATCTTGAGACAGGGGCTCACTAATTTGCACAGGTTGCTTCTGGCCTCAAATTCTATCCTCCCGTCTCAGCCTGCCAGTTGCTGGGATTACAGGCAAGCACAATGGTGCCTGGCTGTGGTTGCTCTTTTCATCCCATGGAACTCAGGGACGATATTCTGGAGAAGGTCATTCTTTAGCTGAGCCTTAAGGAATATTGAAAGTTGTTGAAATTGGCCAGATAAAGAAAGAAAATAAAAACATTTCAGACTGAAGACTGGGAAGAAGAAAGATGTGGAAGCATAAATCAGCATGGTATAGGTGGAAATATCAATAAAGGTCAGGTGTGGGGCACTCTTGTTCTGGCCTGGATATTAGTGGTGAAGTGCCATGCACATAATACCTCTATCTAGACCCTGGGAATAGGGTAGGTGCCACAGAAAAGAAGAAAAAGCCTCAGGATGTTTTCCTTTACAAACACAAATAGCTCTTCATTGCCTCTGACCTTACAAGGGCAGAGGAACCTAGCAAGGTTACAGCACAAGTGACACAGCCTGAGCAACACAGCTCAGGGAGCTGCTCTGTGGGTGGTGACAATGGCGGCCATGATGAATGGCTCCCCCATCACGTCTTTCCTGCTGCTTCTGCTGGGGCTCTTCTGCTGATGGTCGTTGTCCAGAGAATGCTGGTCCAGAGATGGTCCTGAAGTCCATAGAGAGTCTGATGCTGGCTAATGAGCTGAGAGTGAGAACTGGGGAACTGCAGCTGCTTAAGTAGCCTTGGCTGACCAATCACTGTTTAGAATTAGTTCACCAATCACAGGAGAGGAGCCAAAAAAGTTTTGCAAAATGTTCAATCAGGTTGTGTTGGGATTTTCGGAGTCAGGGGGCTAATTTGCCTGGGTAAGCCCAGGCATGGCCCTGGTTTGCCTTTTCTGGCAAGTCCCTTTTACTTTTCTAATTTAGCTATTAAACCCTCTTAGGCAGATTCACAAGAATTGTCCAGATTTATCCCTACAGTAAGGTGAATGGCCAAGTGCTGAAGTGGGCCTGGGTCACAAAGAGCTTTGTTAGCCATACTCAGGAGCTTGGACAGTTTTTCTCAGGCAAACCACTTGTGGGCAGTTAGGGTCAGCCTCAGATCCTTGTTCCTTGTTCCTCCAGGATCTAAGTCATCCCTTGAAAGCTGCCTTCAACAACAGCCCCACCTGTCTGTGAAGCTCATTGTAAGAGCCAAGTCATGCATAACAGAGCCTCTGATGGACCAACCTGAGATGATATGCTCCATTGCAAAGGGGTGGGCATCTTCTTCTGCACACTGAGAACCATGTCTCCAGGGTGCCAGATGAAGGCTGATGCCCACTCCTATTCTATCCACTAGCAGAGCTGCCTGAAGAGCAGAGCCCCACTCTGAGCTTAGTGTTATCATTATTCTTGGATGGCTCTTGTCTGAGCCCTTTGCCAGTGAAGATCCACTGTTCTCCATCTGTCCTCTTATTGTTGGGCTCCTACAAGATACAGACAGATCTCTTTGAATGTTGCTGGTGTCCAGCTGCTTATTTCTTTTAAGCTCTAATTTTAAGCATTTGCTTTGGCCTCTTTCTAAATGTTTGAAATGCATTGACTCCAGTAAGCCTGTCAGCAAATCCATGACTAGAGTTTATTGTTTCAAATTACAGATGAGGAAAATGAGGCTTAAAAATACTAAATAAGTTGCCTTTAGTCACACAGTAGTAAATGACAGGTCCAAAATTTGAAGCACCATCTTAGTTAGCTCCTGTGCTTTACTGTCTATTGGTTCTAGTGTAGCCATTGAGGAAGGGATCCCTCTGCTCTGCTGCCCCTCTGGCCTGATGAGATTTCTCATCCCTGGTAATTTCTGGACCCATCTGCCCACCTGGGACCTGCCTTCTTAGCTGAGTCATTTTGTAGGGGGAGGGGATGAGAGGCCTTGGCAGCATCCATCTGACATCTTGTTCCTTTCTTACACTGTGGCACTGCTACTGTGGCAGTTGCTATGGTATAGATATGATTTGATTAATTGTGTCCCCTAAAGTTTCATGTGCTTAAAGCTTGCACCCCAGTGTGGAGATGTTAAGAGAATGTGGAACCTTTAATAGATTGGGCCTAGTGGGAGGTTTCAGGTCACTGGAAGTACTGCCCTTTGAAGGCATTGAGGTAATTCTCAGGGAACTCTGATTAGTTCTTGAGAGAGGGTTGTTATAACCTTCAATCCACTCTTTCTGAATTCTTGTATCACCATGTGATTTCTCCCTCTTGCACATACTTTTGACATGAAAACATCTGCCATAAGGCCTTCACCAAAGGCTAAATTGATGGGACCACTCTATCTTGGACTTTCAGCTACATAAATCTTTTTTTGTTTATATAGTACTCAGTTTCAGGTGTTTCATTATAGAAACCCAACACAGATTTATAGATCAGCTTACCTGCAGTCTGAATTGGATGCTTTAGTAACCCCATTTTTCAAGTTAAATAACCAAGTTTCAGAGAAAACAAGAACATATAACAGTAAATTATAGTACTGAGCCTCAAATCTAGATCTTCTTCCTCCAAAACTAACAACATCTCACATACTGTGTTGTCTTTTTGGATATAAGTCACTTGTCTAGGAAACCGTCCAATAGGAGTGGGAGGAAAATTAAAAGTTGTACAGGTCCCCTCACACCTCACAAGTTTATAATTCTGCCTAATAACTTAGAATATATGAAGAAACTGTAAAAAAGAGAGAAAATAGTGTAGAAAAATCCTATGAGTAACATCACAACTCACTGTTCATTATTGTCTTATCACGAAAAAATAGAACTGCAGAGGGATGAGTGGCTGAGGCATGGATTTGGCATTAAAAACCTAAAACACATAAATGTAAAGAAAGTGTGGAGCCCTGATTCATATTCTCACAGGTCAGAAGTGTGCTGCCAAGTCAGCATCTATTCTCTTTATCTGATCAGAATTAAGCCCATCTCCAAAATGAGATCATCCTGAGAAAGAAGAAGAACCACGTAAGACAGAACAGGATCACAAAACCTGGGTTTGCCAGGAATGAGCCAACATTTTGCTGTTGAGCACAGTTTGCTGAATTTATAAGGCAAAAGCCCAAATCAAGCTTTTCTTCCACATCTTACCATGTTTCTGTGAGGCTGTCTGCACACCTTGAATTTCTGGATGGTGCATTTCAGGCCATGCTCTGCTATTTCAACAATTTTTCAGCAGTGCTATTTATCCTGGAAAGCTGGAGAGCTGTGTGCAGGGGGCTAGTCTTTAAACATTTTCAATGTGACAAACTATTTATAATCTGGAAGTGCTCCTAGGGTCCAGGAATGATGTGCATAACCCAGAGGCCTGTAAGTGGGCATTTCATGGATTTCAGCTGCTCCTACCTGGGATGGGATCACAGGAGTTCTTATGAGTTTAATTATGAGCCATGAATCATGGGCCTCAGACCATTAAACAGCCAAATTGGGAAGCTCACCCAAATTGATAAATTCTATAAACCATCTTCAATACAGTTTCAGAAGGTAATTTTGTAGAAGGCATTCATGCACATTTTTCAAAAGTTATAGAAGAGTCATATCCCTAATACTTCCTAACTTACTCATACTTGTGTAATAGCAAAAAAAAAAAAGATGGAAATAAGTAGAGACATACATAGAAATACAGTTGATGAAATAAAAGCCCTTTAATTTTTATTCATTCCCTTCCCAATTGTTTCTTGATTATCTGCTATATGCCAAGTACTCTTACTTGTTGAGGATATAGAAATGAAGCTCATGTGTAACGGGAGAAATAGACATTTGTGCAATTAGTTGAGATCTGGTTGCGATTATGCAGGAGGTACTGCGGGGGGCTTGACGAAAAATGAATTAGCAGGGAGCTGAAGGTGGGCACCACAGGTGAGGTTGCATTTGAACTAAGCCTGGAAGGGCTTTTAGGAGTTTGCCAGACTGAAAGTTTAATGTGGAATTCCAGGCAGAATTGTACAAGTGAAGGCAAAGACTGGGAGAGGGATGGATAGCTTTGATAGTGGAAAATCATTGAACATACTTCAAGCAGCTAAAATAAAAGGAAGACATGATGAAGTTATGGAACTAAACAGAAAATTTCAAAAGCAGCTTGAGCAGACAAAATCAAATATTTTAATGGCATGTGCAAAGATCTGGAGACAGAAAACCAAAGGGTAAGAACATGCTCTGTTCTCAAGCTTAAGGAATTAAAGAAAAATTTCAAGCCCCAAGTGGCAATAGTGAAGAATTCTATAGGAAAAATATTAAATGATGCAGGAAACATCAAAAGAAGATGGAAAGAATACAAAGAGTCATTATATAAAAAAGAATTGGTGGATGACCAACCATTTCAAGAGGCTGTATATGATTAGGAACCGATGGTATTGAAGGACAAAGTAAAAACTGCCTTGAAGGAGCTGGCAAAACACAAGCCTCCAGGAATTGATGCAATACCGATAGAGATCTTTCAACAAACAGATGCAGCACTGGAGTTGCTCACGTTTATGCTGAGAGATTTGGGAAACAGCTCCCTGGCCAACTGACTGGAAGAGATCCATATTTATTCCTATTCCCAAGAAAGGGGATCCAACCAAATGTGGAAATTATCAAATGATATTGTTAATATCACATGCAAGCAAAATTTTACAAAAGATCACTCAAAAGCGACTGCAGCAGTATATAGACAGGGAACTGCCAGAAAATCAAGCCAGATTCAGAAAAAAGCATGGAACCAGGGATGTCATTGTTGACGTTAGATGGATATTAGTTGAAAGCAGAGAATATCAGAAAGATGTCTATTTATGTTTTATCAGCTATGCAAAGGCATTTGATGGTGTGGATCATAACAAATTATGGATAACATTGTGATGAATGGGAATATCAGAGCACCTAATTGTACACATGAGGATTCTGTACAAGGGCCAGAAGGCAGTTGTTTGAACAGAACAAGGAAGCACTGTTTGGTTTAAAGTTGAGAAAGGTGTGCATCAGGGCTATATCCTTTCACTATATCTCTTCAATTTCTATGCTGAACAAATAATCTGAAAACCTGGACTTTATGAAGAAGAATGTGGCATTGGGATTGAAGGAAGACTCATTAATAACCTGCATTATGCAGATGACACAATTCTGCTTGCTAAAAGTAAAGAAGATTTGAAACATTTACTGATGAAGATCAAAGAATATAAACTTCAGTATGGGTTGTGATTCAACATCAACAAAACAAAAATCCTTACAACTGGGTCAGTATGCAACTTCATAATAAATGGAGAAAAGATTGAGGTTGTCCACGATTTTACTCTACTTGGTTCTACAATCATCACCTGTGGGAGCAGTAGTCAAGAAATCAAAAGGTGCATTTCTTTGGGAAAAGCTGTGGTAAAAGACCTCTTTAAAGTATTGAAAAGTAACGATGTCACATTGAAGATGAAGGTGTGCCTGACTTATGCCATGATATTTTCAGTTGTGTCATATGATTATGAAAGCTGAACACTGAACAAGGGAGACAGGAGAAATGATGCTTTTGAATTATGGTCCTGGAGATGAATATTGAATATACCATGGATTGCCAAAAGAACCAACAGATCTGTCCTAGAAGAAGTGCAACCAGAGTGCTCCTTGGAAGCAAGGATGGCTAGAATGTGTCTTATGTATTTTGGACATATAGTCAGGAGGGACCAATCCCTGGAGAAGGACATTGTATTTGGGAGAGTGGCAGGTCAATAAAAAAAGGAAAACTCTCCACTAGATGGGTTGACACAGTGTCTGCAACAATAGGCTTAATCAGAAATAAGATCATTTGCCTGGCACAGAATCGGGGAATGTTTCGATCTGCTGTACATAGGGTGGCTGTGAGTTGGACCCAACTCCACGGCACCTAACAACAATATTTAAATCTTAAACCATTGCAGTAAGAAAAACAAAAAGTCTTCTGTGGATTGAATACATATATGCTAACACCAAAGCTATCAGTCTACAATATATTTACGTGGAACAACATGGACCAAAGAAATGGGGATAGAGACAGCACACAACCAAAAATAATGAGACAATCTGAGTTCAAGTTGTGTGATATACTATTCTAGTTGCTTTGGACTAAGGATTTTCCCTAAGCTCCTATGGAAATGATTGGATGTTGATATTACAATCATACTACATACCATGTGAAAATAAGTAAGCGGTTATGCTGCATTTATTAATTCCAAAGCAAGGATTCAGTTATTCTCAGGAAATCTTTATGCTTTGCTTATAACAACAAGGCATCATGCCTATAATCCTAGCAACTTGAGAGGCCAAAAGCATCCTGTGCAACTTAACAAGATGCTGTTCTTCCCTCAAAAAAGGCAGGGCTGGGGGTGCAGCTCAGTTTTATGGCACTTGCCTAGCACATGTAAAGCCCTGGGTTCAACTTGCCAGTACAGTCAAGCAATCAGTCAATAAAACACTGGGTGGAATTCACTGATATTTGCCCAAGGATAAAATAGAGGTCCTTTCTGAATGGTGTCTGTCAAAGAGCTGTCACACAACAAGTACTCAATAAATGGTAGCTCCATAATGACAAACGGTCATATAACAAGTGGATATTCACAGGCATGGTGCACACACTGGGAGTCCCAGCGCTTAGGAGGCTGAGGCAGGAAGATCGACATGAGTTTGAAGCTGGCCTGATCTACATAGTGAGTTCCAGGCCAGCTTAGGCTACACAATGAGACCTTATCTGAAAAACAAACCAAAACAAAACAATTCACAGGGCAGCTCAATGGAGCAGTAGGTTTGAGTTTGTCTATCTGCAGTTTTGAGTAAGTCAACTAAGAAACACTGAAAATTTAGGTCTATGCATGTGCACATTACAGGCCAAATTTATATTATTTGTGTAATACCAGAACCCCAGGTAAGAAATTTTTAAAAAGGTAGCACAGAAGTATTGAAACTCTTGCTCTTCAGTAGATGAAAACATCAAACTGCCCTACAGACATTTCACAACCACCAAGTTCCCAAAGCCTCCCTAGGAGGAAAATACTTTTTTGTTGTTGTTGTTTGTTTGTTTGAGACAGGGTCTTCCTAGGTAGGCAAGGTTAGCCTTGAACTCTCCATCCTCCTGCCTCAGCCTCCTAAGAGCTGGAACTACAGGTGTGCACTTTTCTAAGGATGGGCTCATAATCCAGAACTACAAACCATACAAAGAGACCATATTGAGGAATTTGGACATATAAGAGTTGGAGATAAGAGAATGTTCCAAAAATAAGGGATTTGAAGATGGTGCAAAAAAATTCTTCTGATACTGCTATAACTTTTACCCACATAATAAATATGATTTGAAAATGTTTGGGATGAATTTTAAAAACCTTAATTTGTAGATTTTTTTTGTTGTTGTTGTGCTAGGAAATGAACTCAGGACCTCACACACACTAGGTATGTGCTCTAACAATGAGCTACACCTCCAGCCCAGATCTGCAGATTCTTAATGGATTCTTTAATGATTTAATCTATTTGTGAACTGACTTGCATATCAAAGTTGAGTAATAATTTGGTACCAATCTGGCCAAAATCTAGTCAATTTGGTAAGGAACAAAAACAAAATAACAGTCCTTTTAAAGTTACTCTGGAAAAGGCAGAGAAATGGAAAATACCACAGTAGTTGAATTAAAACAGGCATGTCATTTGGCTTAGTTAATTAAATCAGCTGTGAAATTGTCATAAACAGTTGCATCAATTCATATTTCAGCTGGCGTTTTCATTTTCGGAGTAGAGTTCTTGCCCATTTGCTTTGTTAATAAGAGATGTCAAACCCTAACAAAAACTCTTAAAAAAGATTTGTATCTCTCTGTTTCATTAGAACAATGTTTTAAAAAGGCTTTATAGGGTTTATTTTCACCTACAGAATTTCGAACTTTTTCTGCAACTGCCAAACTCTAGTTGGTTAGAGGACCAGAGAGTGGCACTGAAGCAGAAGCCCCAGATTCACGTGTCCATATCTGGAACTCTCTTATGGAGGAGTCCTTGAACTTGAGAGTTTGTGGATGGCTAAATTTTTTAAAAAGTATTGACAGAGTTATACAGAGTTGCTATCTTATTATTTACTAGATGAGCAGATTCACAATAAGTATCTTCTGTTGATACAATCCCATTTTCAAAAGAACATTTTGACATAAAAATCTTAACAAAGAATGTACTCTCAAAAAAGATTACTGCCAAATTTGTACATAATAAGTATTTTACAAAAAATACTTCATAGCACTCTCACTTTCCCCATTTTGGTATACACTAGTGAAATATTGGCCATGCTTTTTCATTCAGTGCTTTCCAGCTTGGGGATACAGGGCATGTGCCCTCTTAATTCTGATTTTGAAGCAAATGCTGCAGAATTTTTTAGAACCTATATTCATTTTGATACATACTCGTCTTTAACATGGGCACGCATGATACCTCCAGATCTACCATTATAACCAGACGCTATGAAACTATTAGAATGTTGAGACTTCCTTGTGGTTTCTATAGTACTTGTAGATATATTTTTTTCTTAAAAAAAAAAAGGAAAGAAAAAGAAAAAGAAAAAATAACCCAAATCAAAACAAAAAGAAAAGAAAAATCCTCTGCAAGTAGGTGTGAATGAATCTTGCAGATACAAAAACTAACATTTATACAATTCATTCATTTATTCATTTATACATTCATATATTCAACAAACATTTATCAGCATTTCTCAGCCTGATGGCACTGTGCTATCCCCTAGTGGTGTCAAGATGAATAAAATCTATCCATATTCTTGACTTAGTCAAGATTATATGAGTAGTTAATGGCAGAGTTAGGACTGGAGCTCAGGTGTTTTGATCGCAAAGACCGTGCTTCCCTGAAAGTCATGCTGCCTATTGGGTCTCTTTGTCCATTGTGATCAGTTCTCTCTACCACACACAGCCCTCTGACTCCCCTGCATAAAGTCTGAGCTTCTCTGTTGGCCAGACTGAGACCTAAGGAACTCCAGATGGGCTCTCATAGTCAAAGCAACATTCTTTAGACATTTCTTCAACATGTACTTAGGGTGGCTGAGCCTGGAATGGTGCTGAAGGTATGGGTGGGAAAAGGGGAAGAAGACCACTGGAGGCAGGAGGCTATCCAGCAAAATGAAAGGCCTGCAAAGAATCACCAAGTTCAAAGACCAAGTGTAAGTAGTTGAACATGAACATGCTTACAAATCCTTACCCTAATCCTTCCCACCACCTCAAGCAGCTTGTCAAAATATTCCTTCCAAGTATTTGTAGTCTCCCCTGGAGAGGAGATCTGGGAACAATTTTCTCCATTCCCTTATGTTTTAGTCATGCCTTAGTTTAACACCCTGGGTCCCTATCCCTTCATCTTCCTTGGCACTCACTTCTTGCTTGAAACAGACTTTGTTCAGCACTTTGCTAAAATATATTCTTATTAGGCACTACTCAATTCAGAGCCCACTTTCTCAGCAGGTTTCAACATCTTGTGTTCATGTACTGAAGGGTTCCACCTAACCTGCACCCACCAGTATGTGAGTGGACCGATGGGTGTGCCATTTGCACAGTTCGTATAATTTTGAATACTCACCTTATATATATCACTATACAGTCACTTGCATTTATGAAATCTTTATAGATACAATTGTTTCATATGTCTGCCAGACTGAGACATATTAGAAGTAAGAGGTAATTTATAAATAGATGTAAGTATTTGTACTATGTCTAATGTAACACCAAGTGTTGGATCATTATGGATTTGTTTATGACAGTTTGAGAGCTGAGGAGAAAAACTAGCCTTAACTCTTCACTTAACTCCTCTATAGCTGTTGTTTACTGGTCTGTTTAAAACCTGATTAGTGTCATATAGAAATATAATAATGGGAAGATATTGATTCACCTTGAAAGGTGCTAGTTCAGCAGAAAACATGAAAAGATTTTTTTTCCTTCCTTTCTTTCTTTCTTTTTTTTTTTTTTCAGTAGTGGGGTGTTGAACTCATGGCCTCACACATGCCTTGCAAGTGCTCTACCACTGAGCTGCGCCCCTAGCCCATTTTTCCTTTTTTTTTTTTTTTTTTTTACTTTGATATACCTTCTGGTTAAGTTACACAGGCTGCCTCTGGCCTTGAACTTGCTGTCCTCCTGCCTCAGCCTCCTGAGTTACTGGGATTACAAACATGTGCTACCATGCCTGGGTACAGAGAAGATTTAAGAAATTTGTTGCCAACTTCATTCAGGGGTGGCCCTTCTATACAATTAAATGCTTGGTTAAAAATACCTGGTAGGTGAAATCTGTTCTAAGATACATTCAACCCCCTCTTTCAATCACAGAACTAGTCTTTCTGTAAGGAATACTGTTACAATTCATTGCATTGTGTCCTGAACAACTTTATCAGAGGCAATACTTGCTCCATCACTAGGCATAGAAACACCATGGTAAATTCTGCAAGATGCCAAGACATACTAACCTGGCAATCAAATCCATGTGAGTCTAGGTGTTGTGAGTGCTCATGTACATTCTCATATTTCACATTAATGGATATGGAATAGGTGCACTCTCAAATGGTCCTAATTTATGCAAAAGCTGTAGCTGTCATCCTCAAAAATGCTTTGCATACATTGAACAGACAACAAATATTTGTTAAATAAAATTGAAGAGTTAAATGAATGGAAGTGGACTCTTTGCAGCCCTAGGGTTGCTAGGCTCCTCATCTATATCTGCTAAATTTAAATGACAATTAAATTTGTGAGAATTACACTTTCTAATCCTAGCACTGACCCTGGGGAGAGAGATCCATGGCATAGGCTTGGGTCCTGTGTATTGTCAGTAGCCAATACTTCTCTCTAAGCCTTTCTACTTAGCTTATTTCAAAATAGAATAAAAACCCATCAGCATGAAAATCCCAGGAAGAAGATTAATTTGGAGAAAATATTCTCTAAAACAACTATTCTGAAAAAAACTATCAAATCAGATTCTTGAGTGAAAGGCATACTTAATTCCTTGTTTAATCTCTCCATCCTCTGCTAATTCCTGTTCTGTTTCCCAGTTGAATAACAGTAAGTAAAAGATAAGATCCCCAAATCCCTTTCCTAGCACCAAAATAACAGGAATGCTGAATCATATTATGGCAAGACCCACACACTAAAACGATCTTTTTCTACTACACAGAGAGGGAAGGGGATGCTCCCTGTGGGGAGAGTCGCTGAATGAGCAAAGACATCCTGGATGAAACCCTCTGTCTCCTCAGGAAATTATGCACAGAGGCAGCTAGTGCCAGAGAGCTTCTACTGCACCTTGGGAACATACATTTTTGTAGCCTGAATGGAAAGGAAAGAGATACCAGATGTGGAAGAAGGTTGTAGGAGTGTGGGTGCAAGGGCACTAGAGCTGAACCTGACCTTCCTTGTTCCAAGAGCTGAAAAACCCCTAATGCTGCAGAGATTTATTTGCACTAATGAGCTCTTATTTCGAAATGCAATTACCCATGGGATGATTAAGCTTACAGAATTGGAGATTGCATTAAACTCAATTAAGGCTTCTATAATCAGAGTCATTATTTTGGGGCAGAGAAAAAAAAAAGAAGAAGATGCACATTCCAGTTAAAGAGGGATGAAAAAGAAAACGATCTTGGGCAGTGTTTCCCAAATCTGCTGCCTAAGGATCATCAAATGACCTTACAAAAAGCACAGAGTCCCCACCTTTTCTCCTGTCTTCAACCCACTCTGATTCAAGAAAGGCTGGAGTAGGGGACAGGAATCAATATTTTTAAAAGCTTCCTGAGTCATTCAATGCTGCCAGCCCAGGGATGAGCACCGAGGAAGCACAGGTCTTGGAGTCTGGTTTGTTGCCTTTGACTGAGCTTCACAGTCTGATCCTCAGCTTGACAAACAGTAAACTTGATTTTGCATCAGAGCTGATCTGCTTACAAAGTTTGCAGGAAATTTCTATATAAACTAGAATGCCAGCTCACTAATTACAAGGAGAGATCGTCCTTCTCAGAGATCAAAATGCTCATGTCTGCCATGCAGAACACCTGGATAGCAAATTTGTAATCAGATATTTGCCTGCTATCTGTTTGGGAAATCAGATCAAAGGGTTGCTCCCTAGGGCATCTTCTCTCAGGCTGCAGGGAAAGCACAGTGAATAATCTTTACACCGTACACCACCATACACCCTAAACCAGATCTCCTCAACCTTGGTCAGAGCTGGAGAAACACTGCCAAATTCTTCTCCTCAGATATTTTCTTCTAGATTTTATGAAGACAACTACTCCTTTTCTTTGATGTTTATACTCCCTTCAAATAAAGGAGAATACATTTTATTAAGTTTTCATTTTCTTAGTTGAAGTCACATTTCATTCATGCATCTATAGCCACCTATACTGCACTCAAGGTGTATACATCCCCACCACTACCTTGGGTGACTCCTTGTTGTTGTTGTTGTTAGGTGCCGTGGAGTCGGTATCCGACTCATAGCGACACTCTGTACAACAGGGGAAACACTATTGTCAGTGCTTCTCTGCTGTTCATAGGGTTTTCAATGGCAGACTGATTTTTGGGAGGGGGTTGCCAGGTCCTTCTCCCAAGCCTACAGCTTCTGGTGTTCCCAGGCGGTCTCCCATCCGAGTACTAACGAGGCCCGACCCTGCTTAGCTTCCGAGATCTGATGGGATCGGATGCCACAGAGCTATGGCTGCAGGCGGGTGACTCCTTAGATGGTTAAATATATTCTTTATCCCTCTGCTCTGGTATTATGCTCAACCTCATGGAACTTCCATTCCAGCAGGGAGGAAATATGTAATAAATATATTTTAAGTATTAAAAAATAAGAATGTGTTGGTGTCTTAAGAAATTAAACTAGAGCATAGGGGAGAAGTGAGTTGGGCTGAGATCTAGAGCCTGAGAGCATATTTATTTCCAAAGTCATACAGGACTTTATATGTCCATCACATACACTGACATTGTCTAACTTAAGGAGTCAGTGTATGGTTTTGTAAGATTTGTTATAGAAAGAATCGACAAATGGGATTACATAAAACTAAAAACTTCTGTACAACACAGAAAACAATGAGCAGAATTAAGGGAGAAAACAATGAACAGAGAATGAACAGAGAATGGGAGAAAATCTTTGCATCCTACACATCAGACAGAGGACCAATTTCTAGAACATACAAAGAATTTATGAGATCAAACACCAAAATAATAAATAACCCAATAAGTAAGTGGGCAATAGAATTGAACAGTTCTCAAAAGAGGAAATATGATTGGCTAATAAACACATGAAAAATACTCAATCCCTATCCATTGGGGAAATGCAAATCAAAACAACACTGAGATTCCATCTCACTCCAATAAGAATGGCCAGAATTAACAAAACAAATAACAAATGCTGGTGAGGATATGGAGAAAAAGGAACACTTCTATACTGCTGGTGGGATGGGAAATTAGAGTTTGGCCACTTTGGGAATCAATATGGAGGTGCCTTAGAAAACTAAGAATAGAACTACCATATGACCCAGCTATACCACTCCTGGTAATATACTCAAAGGAAGATAAGTTATCATACCACAGGGACACCTGCACTTCTATATTTAATGCAGCACTCTCCTCACAATTGCAAGAGTATGGAATCAATTGAGATGTCCATCAGTAGAGGAGTGGATTGAAAAATTGTGGCATATACACATAATGTAATATTACCCAGCAATAAAAAAGAATGAAATTATGTCATTTACTGCAAAACTGGAGAACATCATTTTAAGTGAACTAACCCAGACTCAAAAAGATAAATACCTTATGTTCTTACTCATGTGGGTTCTAAATCTAACTTAAAGAAAGAAAAATCTGTACATATCTAGATATATACAAATGAACAATCATATCTATCTAAGAATGGAAAATACAAGTATATCAGAAAGGAGAGGGGAGGGGATCAGCGGGTGAGAACGGAAGTTAGAGAAGGAGAGAAGGGGAGAGGAAGCAATGTAGAGGGTAAAGAGAGAAAAATCTCAAAATACAGGATGCAACTATATGAATACAATAAAAATGGGAAGAAAGAAATCAATGAGACTATAACCCATGATTGCATATGATTTTCATTACATATTAATTAAAATGTCTGCTTTTTTCTTTTCTTCTTTAGTTTATCCTGTTCTGTAAAATATGTAAGATGATGAATGTGTAAGCAAAATTTGTTTAATAGATGTATAATGGATATAGCAAATGATTTATTATTCTGTACCCCACTAACATTTATAAATAAAACTAAATTTAAAAAAGAGAAAAAAAGTTATACATTGGGAAAAATACTCATCTGGATAATTTGAAAACCCTTCCACTATTAAGCACAAGGAATATTGGACAAAATATGACAAGTATTTATAAATCTACTATTTTTAATGAGATCCAGTGGGTTTTTTGTTTTTGTTTTTGTTTTTATGTGGCACTAATTTAGCTCAATTGGTAGAGCACTGCGCTGCAGTCTCTGGGGTCCTGAGTTCAATTCCCAGCACCACAAAAATGGGAGAAGGATCTGGCAATCCACTCCCAAGGCAATCCCGAAACAGTCAGCCATTGAAAACCCTATGAGGGTCGCTATGAGTCAGACATGACTCGACAGCACCTAACAACAACGAGGGTTGAACCCAAGCCCTCGCACTTGCATGCTTTTTCAAGTGCTATACCACAGAGCTGAGCCCCCAGCCCTTTTTTTTTTTTTTTACTTTTTTGAGACAGGGTCTCGATAAACTATGCAGACTGCCTCTAGTCTCAAACTTCAGATCCTCCTGCTTCTGCCTCCCAAATTGCTGGGATTGCTGGAGTGCGCCACCACACCCAGTGAGATACAGTTTTTGAAAGAAAAGATGAGCTCACAATAAAGTCAGAGAAATCCCCAAGCAGCAAAAATGATGAGGGAAATGAAAACCAGTGAGAACAACATGAAAGCTGAAACTATTGCAGCAAAGCGGCTTTGGATACTAATCCCTGCATGGGAATAAGAGATAAAGTCTTAAGCCCTAGGGACAGGAAATTGGAACTGAAACCACAACATGAAGCTTGATTGAAGCGGTGCAGAATTAAAAACAAACAAATGAAGAGGGGAAAAAAGAAAAAGAAATGCATTCATAACCTAAAATTGTAAAACTTATGAGGAAACCATACAGTGAAAGAAAGTCAGCAAGCAGTACAGAAAGCAGAATTAGAAACTTATACACTATAATTCTTGAAATAGAATTTTTTAGAAATGATTTAAAGGATTTAATATATTGAAAGACTTAAGGAAAAAGTTCAAGAGTCTCTGAAAAAAGATCAGGCCAACTTTGGAAATAAAACCAAATAGAACTCTTACAAATGAAAGCCAAATAAAAGCTAAAAATCAACGGAGGATAAAATATTTGCAAATCATATATATCTGACAAGGGACTTGTATCCAGAATACATAAAGAACTCTTTTAACACAACACTAGGAAAACAACCTGATTAGCGAATAGTGAAAAAGACTTAGACACAGATACTTTCTCAAAGAAGATAGAAGGATGGCAAATAAACACATGGAAAGATGTTTCACTAGCCATTAGAGAAAGGCAAATTAAAGATTCTATGAGATACTACCATATACTTATTATTGTTGTTGTTGTTAGGTGCCATCAAATCAGGTCCAACGCACATGGATCCTATGTATAACAGAATGAAACACTACCTGACACTGTGCCATGCACACAATTTTTATTATGCTTGAGCCGATTGTTGCAGTCACTATATTTCTTCTCATTTTGAGTCATGCCACATCAGCAAAAGGAGGTCCCAGGGGCTTTACTCCATTCTCATCATTAAAGTAGACCCTACTTTGAGGAAACAACTCCAAAAGGAAATACCTTTCGGCCTAGGGGGCTCATTTTCTGGCACCATATTTGGCAGTGGTTCCCTGCTATTCATAGAGTTTTCAATGGCTAATTGTTTCAGGATTGGGGTGCCAGGTCCTTCTCTCTAATCTCTGTTCGTCTGGAAACTCAGCTGAAGCCTGTCCACTATGGGTGGTGCTGTTGGTGTCTGAAATATCAATAGCATAGTTTTCAACATCACAGCAACATGCAAGCCCCCACAGCATGACAAACTAACAGAAACATGGGAGCATATACCTATTAGAATTGGCTAAAATAAAAACATCAAAAATGCTAAATGTTAGCAAGGATGCACAGACACAAGATCTCTCATACATTGTGAGAATGTAAAATGGTATGGCCACTCTATAGATCAATTTGGCAATTTATTTTGAAAAATTCATTCTTTTATTTCTTATTTATTTATTTTTTAATTAGTGGACTTTTTAAAACAGAAGTTTCAGATTTATAGAAAATAGAATAGAAAGTACAGCATTCCCACATCACTCCCCAAATTTCTCCTATATTCCCCAACCCCATCATGTTTCCCCTATTATTAATATCTGGCAGTGGTGTGGTACATTTTTGATAACTGATGAGCCAGTGTTTTACATTAGTCTTAACTAAAGCCCAGAGTTTCTATTAGGGTTCACTCTTGGTGTTGTATATTCTATGGGTTTAGATAAATGTATCCACCATCACACAGAATGGACTCATTGCTTGAAAAATCATCTGCGGTCCCCCTACTCACCCCTCCCTCCTGACAATCATGGGTCTTTTTATTGTTTCCACAGTGTTACCTTTTCCAGAATGTCGCAGAATTGGAATCAAATAGTATTCAGCCTTTTCAGACTGGATTCTTTCACTTGTTGTTGTTGTTGTTAGGTGCCGTCGAGTCGAGTCCGACTCATAGCGACCCTATGTACAGGAGATTGAAACACCTCCCGATTCTGTGCCAGGCAAACGATCTTATTTATGTGTAAGCCCATTGTTGCATACACTGTGCAACAACCCTCCATCTGGTGGAGGGTTTTCCTCTTCTGCGTTGACCTGCCGCTCTCCCAAACACGATGTCCTTCTCCAGGGATTGATCTCTCCTGACTACATGTCCGAAATATGTAAGACGCAGCCTGACCATTCTTGCTTCCAAGGAGCACTCTGGTTGCACTTCTTCTAGGACAGATTTGTTGGTTCTTTTGGCAGTCTGTGGTACATTCAATAGACGTCTCCAGCACCACAATTCAAAAGCATCAACTCTTTTTCTGTCTCTCTTGTTCAATGTCCAGGTTTCACAACCATATGATGCAACTGAAAATACCATGGCATGAGTCAGATGCACCTTCGTCTTTAATGTGACATCTTTCCTTTCAATACTCTAAAGAGATCTTTTCCTACAGCTTTTCCTAGAGCGATGCGTCTTTTGATTTCTTGACTGCTGCTTCCGTGGGTGTTGATTATAGAGCCAAGCAAAGCAAAATCTTGGACAACCTCAATCTTTTCTCCATTTATTGTGAAGTTGCGTGCTGACCCAGTCGTAAGGATTTTTGTTTTGTTGATGTTTAGTCAGAACCCATGTTGAAGGCTATGATCTTTGATCTTCATCAGTAAATGTTTTAAATCCTCTTCACTTTCAGCAAGCAGAGTTGTGTCATATGCATAACACAGGTTGTTAATGAGTCTTCCTCCAATCTTGATGCCACGTTCTTCCTCATAAAGTCCAGCTTCTCGGATTGTTTGCTCAGTATATAAATTGAAGAGATAGGGTGAAAGTATACAGCCCTGACGCACACCTTTCTCAACTTTAAACTACTCAGTGTTTCCATGTTCTATTCGAACAACTGCCTCCTGGTTCATGTACAGATTTCTCATGAGCACAGTTAGGTGTTCTGGTATTCCATTTTCCGAAGTGTTATCCATAATTTGTTATGATCCACACAATCAAATGCCTTTGCATAGTCAATAAAACATAGATAGACATCTTTTTGATATTCTCTGCTTTCAGCTAATATCCACCTGACATCAGCAATGATGTCCCTGGTTTGCCGCCCTCTTCTGAATCCTGCTTGATTTTCTGGTAATTCCCTATCTATATACTGCTGCAGTCGCTTCTGAATGATCTTTAGTAGAATTTTGCTGGTGTGCGATATTAATGATATTGTCCAATAGTTTGCACATTCAGTCGGATCCCCTTTTTTGGGAATAGGCACAAATATGGATCTCTTCCAGTCAGTTGGCCAAGTAGCTGTTTTCCAAATCTGTTGGCATAAACATGTTAACACCTCCAGTGCTGCATCTGTTTGTTGAAACATCTCTGTTGGTATCCCATCAATTCCTGGAGCCTTGTGTTTCACCAGTTCTTTCAAGGCAGCTTCCATTTCATCCAACACCATTGGTTCCTCTTCATATGTAACCTCTTGGAATGGTTGGTCATCTACCAATTCTTTCTTGTATAACAACTCTGTGTATTTTTCCCATCTTTTTTTGACGTTTCCTGCATCATTTAATATTTTCCCTGTAGAATCCTTCACTACTGCCACTTGAGGCTTGAATTTTTTCTTCACTTCCTTAAGCTTGAGAAACACAGAGCGTGTTCTTCCCTTTTGGGTTTCTGCCTCCAGCTCCTTGCCCGTCATTATAATATTTGTTTTTGTCTTCTCGAGCTGCCTTCTGAAATCTTCTGTTTAGTTCCTTAACTTCATCATATCTTCCTTTTGCTTTAGCTGCTGGACGTTCGAGGGAAAGGTCCAGTGTCTCTTTTGACATGTAATTTGGTCTTTTCTTTCTTGTCTTTTTAAGAACTTTTTGCTTCCTTCTTGAATGATATCTTTTATGTCATGCCACAACTCTTCTGGACTCCTATCATTTGTGTCTAATGCCTTAAACCTATTTTGAGGTGGTCTCTGAACTCAGGTGGGATATACTCAAGGTCATACTGTGGCTCTCGTATACTTGTTCTAATTTTCTTCAGCTTCAGTTTGAACTTGCGTATGAGGAGTTGATGGTCTGATCCATAGTCAGCACTTGGTCTTGTTTTGACATTTTGTATAGAGCTTTTCCATCGTCTCTTTCCACATATGTAGTCAATCTGATTCCTGTATGTTCCATCTGGTGAAGTCCATGTGTATAGTCTCCATTTATGATGTTGAAAAAAATGTCTTTGCAATGAAAAGGTCATTGGTCTGACAAAATTCTATCATGTGATCTCCAGCTTCATTTCTGTCACCAAGACCATATTTTCCAACTACTGACTCTTCTTGTTTCCAACCTTTGCATTCCAGTCACCAGTGATTATCAGTATGTATTGATCGCATGTTTGATCTATTTCAGATTGCAGAAGCTGATAAAAGTCTTCCCTTTCTTCCTTTGTGGCCTTAGTGGTGGGTGCATAAATTTGAATAATAGTCATATTAACTGGCCTTCCTTGTAGGCGTATGGATATTATTCTATCACTGACAACATTGTATTTCATGACAGATCTTGAAATATCTTTTTTGGTGATGAATGCAACCCCATTTCTCTTTAGTTTATCATTCCCAGCATAGTAGACCATATGATTGTCTGACTCAAAATGGCCTATACTGGTCCATTTTAGCTCACTGATGCCTAGAATGTCAATGTTTATGCGCTCCATTTCTCTTTTAACAATTTCTAATTTGCCTAGATTCATACTATGTACATCCCATGTTCCAATTATTAATGGATGTTTACCGTTGTTTGTCCTCATTTTGAGTCGTGACACATCAGCAAGTTGAGCACCCTGGGGCTTTACTCCCTTTCGATCATCACGGTAGACTCTACTTTGAGGAGGCAACTCTTCCCCAGTAGTCTTTTGAGTGCCTTCCAACCTCGGGGCCTCATTTTCCGGCACTATATCTGACAGTGTCTCTTTGCTATCCATGGAGTTTTCAATGGCTAGTTGTTTCGGGAGTGGTTCACCAGGTCCTACTCCCTAGTCTGTCTTAGTCTGGAAGCTCAGCTGAAAACCTGTCCACCCTGGGTAACTTTGCTCATGTCTGAGGTTATAGTGGCAGAGCTCTCAGCCTCATTGCAACACACAAGCCCCCACAGTGCGGCAAACTGACAGATGTTTGGGGGTTCTTTCACTTAGCAACTTTTATTTAAGGCTCCTCCATGTCCTTTTGCCACTTTACAATGCTTCATTGTATGTAGGTACCAGAGTTGTTTATCCATCCATCTCTGGAAAGACTTCTTGGTTGCTTCTAGATTTTGATAATCATATGAATGTAGGTGCTGTACACATTCACAGGAAGTTTTCTGTGTGGATAAACATTTTCAATTCATTTGGCAACTGGTGAATTGTATGGGAAGAGTATGTTCAGTTTTGTAGGAAAATGCCATACTGACTTCCAAAGTGGCAGCACTGTTTTGCATTCCCACCAGTAATGAGACTTTCTCCTACTTTTTAGGAGTACAATTAATAAAGACTTCTTACAAAAGGTCATTGAAATAGTCATTAAAAATCTTGTCCCACTCCAACTCTGCTCTCTGGTTTCATTCCACAGAGAAAAGAGAAAAATTACAGAGAAATCACAACATTCATTCTTCAGTTACTAGATTTAATATAAAGAATTTTTTATACTCTCTTGGACTAAGCAGTGACTTTAGAATCTCTAATTTACATTACCTTTTCCATTTTGTGTGTGTACTTTACTTTCTTAAAATTTATTTTTTATATTTATACATAGTAAAATTTATATCTTAAGTGTCTAATTCTATGAATTTTGACAAATGCATAGCTAATAGCCACTGTGATCAATACAAAAGTGTTCCACCATACCCTGTGTGTGTGTTTTTAATTGGAAAATTTTAATGTGCACCTTAATGTGATTCATTCTGACATGCTTTTCATTGTGACATTTCCATATATGCATTTTGTTGTACAGTATACATATAGGTTCCCCCTTACCCTCTTGTGCCCTTCCTACCCCCATCCATCCCCCCCATCAAAGACTTCTCTTCCATTTACTTGTCTTTTTATGGTAATATTTTTCTACATATCCTTGGGTTCCAGTTCTGTTTAAGATAGAAACTTTTTCTGTAGTGAACTTTCTTTTTACCTTGTCAGAACGATTACAGAATTTTCTAGACCACCTATAATAATACCATTCTTAGCTTTTTTTAATTATGATCTGACCTTTGTATAGGATTTTTTCCTTCTTATAATTTTGATTCAGCTCCCACATATGAGTGAGAACATGTGGTGTTTCTCTTTCTGAGCTTGTGTTCATTCACTTAAAATAATTTTCTCCAATTCCATCCATTTTGTTGCAAATGGCATTATTTCATTTTTTTGATTGCTGAGTAATATTCCATTGTGTATATGTACCATAGTTTTTTATCCATTCTTCTGTTGAAGGGCACTTTGGTTGATTCCATATCCTTGCTATTGTGAAAAGTGCTGCATTGAACATGGAGATGCAGGTGTCTCTGTGGTGTGATGACACATCTCCCTTTGGGTAAATTCCCAATATTGTTATAGCTGGGTCATACGGTAGATCAATTTTTAGTGTTTTAAGATAGCTCCATATTGATTTCCACAGTGGTTGGACCAATTTACAGCTCCACCAGCACTGTAAGATTGTTCCCTTTTCTCTGCAACCTCACCAGCATTTGTTGTTATTTGTTTTATTGATCTTGGCTATTCTTACTGGTGTAAGGTGAAATACCTTTCATGATAGCCCACCAGAAAATTAAATACCTTGGAATCAATCTAACAAAAGACCCTTCAGATCTCTACAAGGAAAATTTCAAAACATTAAAGAAAGAAATAGCAGAGGAAAAATGGAAAGACCTTCCCTGCTCCTGGATAGGGAGAATTAATATAGTAAAAATGGCTACCCTACCAAAAGTAATTTATAGATTTAATGCAATCCTCATTAAAATTCCATTGACTGACTTTACAGAAATAGAAAAAAATGATCCAAAAATTCATATGGAACCACAAAAGACCACGTGTAACCAAAACACTCTTAAGCTGCAAAACTAGTGCACGTGGAATCACAATCCCTGACTTCAAGCTATACTATAGGGCACTGGTAGCAAAAACAGCATGGTACTTGCACAAAAAATAGGCCTGAAGATATCTGGAACAGAATGGAAGAACCAGAAATACCTCAACACACCTATAGCCACCTTATTTTCAACAAAGGAGCAAAGTAAGTAAACTGGAAAAAAGACTTTTCAATAAATGGTGCTGGGAAACATGGACATTCGCATGCAAAAAAAATGAAAACTGACCCGCATCTCTCAATATGCACGAGAGTTAACTCAAAATGGATAAAAGAGCTCAACATAAAACCAGAAACTTTAAAACTTATAGAAGACAAGATAGGCAATGCACTTCATCACATAGGCATAAGAAAGTATTTCCTTAATAGGACTCCAATTGCTCAACAAATTGCAACAAGAATAGATAAATGGGATTACATGAAATTAAAAAGCTTCTGTACAGCAAAAGAAATAATTAGCAGAGTCAAGGAAACCCCCACTGAATGGGAAAAAAATTTCACATCCTATACGTCAGACAAAGGTCTAGTTACCAGAATTTATAAAGATCTCAAGGAAAAAACTCCTGAGAAAACAACCGAATACACAAATGGGCAAAGGAACTGGACAGTTCTCAAATGAAAAGGTCCATAAAGCCATGAAACACATGAAAAAATGCTCAATATCCCTAACCATAGGGAAATGAAAGTTAAAACAACTCTGAGATTTCACCCTACATCCTGTGTGTTTTTACACTGCCCTTTTTACATTAAACCTGGAACCCACTAACATCTTCATCCTCACATTTTTATCACATTAGGAATGTTGTAGAGATGGAATTCCATTTTATTTCCAAGTAGTATTACATTCTGTGGATGTACCAGTTTATTTATCAACACACCAATTGGAGGGTGCTTAGTTCTTTTCAATTTTGGGTGAACATGAATAATGCTGTTATAAACATACAGGTTTTTATGTGAACATCAGTTTTCATTTTCCTTAAAGTAATAAACTCTAAAAATGATTTTGTTGGTTCATAGAATGTTTGTTTAACTTTATAAGAAATTCCTAAACAGTTTTTTGGAGTGAATAAACTATTTTGCATTCTTACTAGACACATGTAAGAATTCCAATTGCTTGCAATATTTGTGAGTGCTTGGTATTGTCTGATTTTTTCATTTTTGCCATTGTAATGGCTTTGTAGTTATATCTCTTTGGAGTTTTAATTTGGATTTCCCTAATGAAAAATGACCCCCATGTGTCTGTCAGCTTGTCATGCTGTGGCAGCTTACATGTTGCTTTGATACTGAAAACTATGCCACTGGTATTTCAGATACCAGCAGGGCCACCTATGTTGGACAGGTTTTTGCTGAGTTTCCAGACTAAGACAGACTAGGGAGAAGGACCTGGCAGTCCATGCCCAAAACAATTTGCCACTGAAAACCCTATGAATAGCAGAGAAGCACTGTCAAATATAGTGTCAGAAAATGAGCCCCCACTGGATACCCCCACTGGATACAGTGGGGGGGGATACCCCCACTGGAAGGTATCCAAGAGATTGCTGGGGAAGAGCTTTCTCCTTAAAGTAGAATTGACTTTAATGACAGGAATGTGGTATAGCCCCTGGGACCTTTTTTGGCTAATGTAGCACAACTCAAAATGAGAAGAAACATAGTGTCTACAACATTGGCCTCAAATATTAAAAAAAAATTGTATGCATGGCACAGTGTCAGGTAATGTTTCATTTTCTTGTACATAAAGTCACTATGAGTTGGATCCAACTCAACAACACCCAATAATAACAACAAAAATGAAAAGTGATTATTTTCCATCTTTGGAGAGAAGGGTCTGTTCAAATCATTTCCCTATTTTCAAATTATATTGTTTTCTTATTGAGTCTTAAATACCAATCACTTGTCAGTATATGACATACAAATATTTTTTCTCAGATTGTGGATTTTTCCTTTCATCCTTGTAATAGATTTTTCATAGAGCAAAAGTTTTAAACATTGGTGAAGTCTAATTTATCAATATTTTGTTCTAAATCATGCTTCTGGTGTTATAGCTAATACATAGTCATGAAGATTTTTCTCCTGCTTTTTAACAAGTTTTATAGTTTTATGTTTATGTTTCTGTCTATGATCCATCTTGAGTTAATTTTTGCCTAAGGTAAAGATGTAGGTTGAGATTTATTATTACTGTTTTTGCACAGGGACATCCAATTGTTCTAGCACCACTGGCTGGAAAGGTTATCCTTTCTCCATTGAATTGCCTTTGTATCTTTCTCCAGAGTCAGTTAACCCTATTGGTGTGGGCCTGTCCCTGTGTCCCTGTATTCTTTTCCAGTGACTCTTGGATCTTTTCACCAACAGTCTGCAGCCGTAGCCCTGTGGCATCCGATTCCGTCAGATCTCAGAGGCTAAGCAGAGTTGGGCCTGGTTCGTCCTTGGATGGGAGACCACCTGAGAGCACCAGGTGCTGTAGGGTTGGGAGAAGGACCCAGTAACCCACTCCCAAAAATCAATCCGCCATTAAAACCCCATGAACAGCAGAGAGGCCCTAACAATAGTGTTTCCCCTGTTGTATGTAGGGTCACTATGAGTTGGATACCAACTCAGGTACCTAACAACAACACTCTTTGGATTACTGTGTCTTTTCAATGCATCTTGAAATCACATAGTATGAGTATCATTTATCAAAATAAAAAATAAAAAGACAGTCCTTGAGAACTAATTGGGATGTGTGGAAGGGTCTTCCAACTCTGCCTGTGTGAATTTTTAGTGAATGAGTATGTCAGGTGAAGAGTCACTTCCTTCAGAGTTGTACAAAAGTAGAGACACAGATTCATAAAGTAGAGCACGTTCATAAAGCAAAGGAGTGTGCAACAAATCTACTTGAATGCAAGTTTCGTTACACCTGGGATTCCAGTGACACTCCCCCATTGGAAACCCTCTCCATTCTGCATATTGACTCCGGCTCTGATTGACTGTGACAAACATATGTCTATAAGCAGCAGTTAGAAAGGGGCAGTTTATGAAATTCTCCATTCTAGAAGTATGAATAATCTGAATGAAGTATTCAGGGCAGAAGGCAGTACCATCTTTTTCCATATCAAGATCCATATGTTGTAACCTGAGATCAGAAACACACCATAAGGAGCAAAAGCCAGTTAAAGGGAGTCTTTATTGAGCCTGCAGCTACAGAGGACTAGTGTCTCTCCAAAACCCATGGCCCTGAGGAAGAGTTGCTGGGGGCTTATAAAGGCAAATTTTGCCAAGCTCACAATCTCCAAGTTGTATGATTTGTATACAACCTCTAAGTTCCTGGTATGATTTGTATAAGTGGTTGGCATGAAAACAAAAACAAAAAAACAAGCAGTTCTATAACAGATAATCACTCAGGTAGTAGTTCTATTTGTGTAAGCAGCAGGGTACAGAAGCAGACCAGGCAGTTAACAGGCAATCAGTCAACAGTTAAGAATTAACAATTAATCAGGCAGTCAGGCAGTTTAAATAAGACAGTTAAAAAATTCTTCCAGTATATAGCTTCTCAAAGGGAGGGGGAGATACCTAAGATGGCGATGGTCCTATCAACTCAGTGGCCTCTTTACACATATATGCACATGATGGAAAAGGTTTTGGTCTTGGGTCTGGAAGGGAGCATTCTGTTCTGTTCCAAGGACCTGCAGAGGTGGGTCATGCTGATGAATTTCTCTAGCCAGAGGTCTTTCTTTTCTTTTCTTTCTTCTTCTTCTTTTTTTAAATTTTCTTTTGAAGTGCTGGAGATCAAATCCAGGGCTTTATGTATGCTAAGACAAATGCTCTACCCCTGAGCTATACCCTTAGCTCACTAGAAGTCACCTTGATGTCTTCTTGGGTGAATTTTTTTCCTTTTTTTTATTAGTGTATATTAATTGTGCAAAATAATTAGTTCCATTGTGACATTTACATGCATGCATTATAATGTATTTTGATCAAATTCACCCCCATTACTCTTTCTCTTGTGTCTACTCTCCCACCTTCCTCTCTCTGTTTCCCTCACCATTTACTCAAAGCACTAAAAATCCTTCCAAAATTTACTGTTAAATAAAAACAACAAAGAAATGGAAAATCACTATCAGACTTAGGCTAGGAATGAGTGGAAATTCTGAGTATGAGATAAATATACATATGTTTTACCACCATTATACATGGTACATAAATAAACTGCTAGTGGCTGACGTCACACTACATTTGAAAAGTAAACATTATGACAATAAATGTTCCAAAGTGAAATGAAAGTATTTTCATTCCCCAGATTTCCTATACAGTTAATACTCACAGAGTTGATATTTTGTTTGTCCCAGATAATAAATCACTGGCCAGGTTCCATCCTTCATTTACACAAACCTCCAGGCTCTGTTTGTTTCAACACTCTCTGCCACTATGAGTTAGGTTTTTGCTACACAATTACTGTTTATTCAAAATGTCTCCATTTTCAGGGGAGTTGCCCCCAGAATTCTCATATTCAGTTTGCAAGTGGTGATTACTCTTATGTTTTGTTCTTTGTGCTAAATTTTGGGGGCAGCATCTACTCCTGACTAAAATATTTTCAGGATGCTAATTACATTTCTGTGGACCATCAAAATAAAGTCTGTAGAAGAAAAAAATGAAAGATGTGTATCAAACTTCATCATTGCAATATCAAATCATTCAGAACAAAGGATCTTGAGATTGGAGGAAATACAAATACAGGGCTCCTCCTGCTTAGGAACAAGAGTAGTAAAAACAGCAGAAAAGCGTTGGGCTCTCACTTTGGCCTAGGTCTGCTTGGAATACATTCCTCATTTAATCTTCAAACAACCATGTGACAGGTAATACTGGCAGCCCATTTTATAGATAAGAAAGCCAAAGTATAAAGAGGGTGAGTCACTTGCTCAAGACTCCACAGCTAGGATGTAATATAGTCTGAATTACACCCAGACATTCTGGCTCCAGAGCCTACGTTTGAACCACTACTCTGCATTCTCATGAAAGCTATTTTTCCATGTTGGTGTATTTTAGAAGCTCAACATTCTATGTACGAGACAAAGGAAGAAGTAAAGCAGGCAGAAGTTTCCTTCCTCTGCCCTAATCCTACTCCAACTGCCAACTCACTGACACCTCATTTCACCTTCCATTGTCACATTAAATGGGAGAAGTCCCCACAGGGCATCCAGCTCCATAATAGCCACTTTTCCTACTTACAGTAGAAAAACTCACAATTTAAAAGATTTGCTCTCCATTTTTTAGAAGTTTATAACCCAAAACATAAAACAACACAAAAAGGCATCCAAAAAGAACACACAGGCATGAGGGAAAAACATGGAAAACAAATGTACAAAATTTGTATCAAGTTTGGCAGCCAGTTAATGAAATCTGAGCTGTGGAGCTAACAAACAGCCTCTGAAAGCATGCCCAAAGCCAAGTGACAATAGGGGTTTGTCTTCTTGCAGGGACAGCTGTGAAATTGTAGCCCGAAGTGAGAACACTTGTGTTAAAAAGTAACTCATGGTTTTATTCATGCACCTTGAGTACCAAGCGGCTTTTGCCTCTTTCCTCCCTTGATTGGTGCTCTCCATCTCCCTTCCCCTCCCCTTCCTCCCTTATGTCTGCCTTCATCCCTTGGGTCCAGACATTCATTTAATAGCTCCTTGGGGAACACGTCTTGTCTTGGAAGATGATACTGTTCTAGGCACGCTGAGGGTTACCATAAGTGAAAAGCAGAGTCCTCTTCTCTAGGAAGTTACCTGCCACAAGATCAACTTCCAAAAATACAAATCTGGTCCCACTTACCAAGCTTAATGGAAAGCTTCAAATGGCTTTCCATTACTCTTTGGATGAAGACCAAAGTCCATCACGCAGCTTCCCTCCCGGCCTACGCAGATAGCCCTGCCTCCTCTCCTCTGGATCTCATGCACACACCCTCTGTTTGCATCTTTCTAACCTTTTGTCAGTTCCTAGAATGTGCCAGACTACACTTTCAACTTTCTATTCTCCTAGCATCTTTTCACAAAGGAGCTCTTACTGTAATTCCTAGCCGTGTATTCCTGTGGTGCTGACTAGTGTTCATCCTCCTTCTGGCCTGTAAATTGCATTAGTGTGAGAAGGAGGCTAGAGGGCTCTCAAAGAAAAGACAGAAATGTCAGGTGAAGTCAGTTGTACAGAGTTGCTGACGTGCCATATTGAAGCTCTGGGGACCATGCATGGTTTCTGAGTGGGTAAGCAAGGTGATCAAAACTGTGCTGGGGGAACACAGTTGAGTCCACTAGCGATAAGTGGGATGAGATGGAGAAGGGCAAAGTAGAGGTCCATTTCGGAGGCCATTTCTGGGGTCTGGGTGAGAGGTCTGAGAGGTTGCAGTGGGGTGGAAAAGAGAAGTAGAGGACGGATTCAGGAGATTTGGCCAAATTGATAATATTTGATAGTTGTTTGAGTTTGGAAACTGAGATATAGGGAGAGTTCCAAGAAATTCCAAGCTTTCCAATCAGGGTGGCTGTGAACTTGAATGACTTAATGCATAGAAAATGAAGAAGAGGAGGAGGAGCCTCTGAAGAAAAGATGGTAGACCTGGCTAGGGAACTGTTTAGCTGGAAGGATAAAGGGACATAGTAGAGATGCCTGCCTGGGTGTTGGAAATATGGGACTGGAAACCAAAAGAAAGGCCATGGTGGTGCAGAAGATGAGAGCAGCATGCGTGCTGGTATGGTACTCAGGAAGAGGATGAGAAGGAAGAGAGAGGAGCAAAAGCTGGAAAGCAGGAAGAATACTGGGGCAGCAGAATGAGGGAAAGCAGGAGCTTTAAGTAGGAGGCCCTGATCAGTCATGTAAGGTGCTCTGCCAAGAGCTGAAAGAAGATGACACCTAAGAAAAGCCACCTGAAATCACCAGTCAGGAGAGGTCTGAGACAGCAGATTCAGGGAGGAGGGTTTTGAGGAGAAAAGCCAAAATGTTGGCATTCTGAGACTACAGAGGTCACCAGGGATTCTACTGCCCTCTGCTGCTGGATTTTATTGAATTAAATAGGGTAAATAGTATTATGTACTGAGCACTGGCCATGAACTGGGTGCTTTATGCAATTTTACTCATTTTTCACCAGTTTTGTAAAGAAGATATTTTCATTAATTTTAGTATTTATTATTATTTTTTTATTAGAAATTTTTAATGTACATCATAATGTGATTCATTTTGACATGCTTTTCATTGTGACAATTTTCATATATGCAATTTGATAAGCATTATTCATATAGGTTACCCCTTACCCTCCTCTATGTTCCCCCCCTCCCCCCTTCCCATCTAAGTTTCCCATCCAAGTCTTCTCTATCTTTTACTATATAGTATTTTTCTATATGTCCTTGGGTTCCATTTCTGTTTAAGATAGAAACTTTTCCTGTAGTGGTCTTTGTTTCTATCTTGTTAGAACAATTACATGTGATTTCTAGTCCATTTATATTGACCTCATTCTTATCTTCCCT